>JABUQX010122801.1:20000-21906 GCA_015478945.1 Trachelipus rathkii | reverse complement strand
TAAGACTTGAAAGCAAAATTATTCATTATTAATTGTAGTCAAAGCATGACTCTTAAATTGTAGTGCAAAAAACATTAACATTTCTTCCGTTTCTGGAGTGCATCCGATTTTTTTAGGAGAATAAATTGATCCTCAATTCTGAAGAGTCTTTCACTTACCACGAAAAAGGGGGGCGAGCTTAAATATTTTTCTAGCAAGGACACCCAAATGCTGAAAGGTACCTTTTATTCGATTGAGCGGCCGGCCCCCGGCCCCGCCCCCCGCCACCCCCGCGCCCGCCCGCCCCCCGCCGACCGCCCGGCCCGCCGCCGCGGCCTGCTCCGCGCACGCCCGATCGCCGTGGGGGTCGATCCCCGCCGCCGGCGCCGCGCGCCGCCGCTACCCGGCGCCGACGCTCACCACCATTGTAAGGGACCTTTCCTTAATTTTTATAAAGTTTCATATTTTTAATATTGGCTGATTTCCTTCTTTAATTACATCTCAATTTTTTCAATATTGTGTCTTTTCTCCTTAGGAATGAGTTTCTTTGCTGTTTTAAAGTCTTTTTCTTTAAATTCCGAAAACAGCTTTCAAAACTGAAGTTAAAAACCTATTATCTTCAGTATCACCTTTTTCGCCCTATTTCTGTTGTAAATGAGAAGAATCTGAGATTGTTTAAAGTAGTGGAAAACTGTTTTCCCTTTCCCTTTAATACAACATATATCTTCCGCCCATCTCATTGCTTAAGAATATCTTCCACTTTTTATTGTCATATTCATCCTCAAGGAATGTAGTTTTAAAGAGCGTGGATCCAAGATAGGTAGCAAGCACAAGATTTCTTATCAATAAAGTAAATGCTGAATCTATTTTTTACTGAATTTTTCCATGCTGATACTGTAGACCCAAGTCCCTCAAATAGTCCTTTTTTTCTGACTCTTTTCAAAAAACTGCAAATCACTTTCATATTTGGGATTATTTTCGATGCCAGTGATTCCTTGTGGATCAATAAATTGTACAATCAACAAAATTTTAAGTATTTTTAGCAATTTTTCAAGAACTTTCAGTTGTTTCTAAGCATGGCATGTTTTGAATGATCACTGCAATATGAAATTAGAGCCGTCTTTTGTTAAAAAAATTTTGAAAGCATATGGTACTGGGTTTTACATCGGGTTTGTATTTCCTGAATAAATAATCTGTGCTGTGGTAAATTAAATCTAGTTTGATATTCTTCATACTTGGCAATAGCTTGAGGCGAGTGATTAAATGACCTACGATTTGTTTGCATATGGATATTTTTTTTTCACGTCTCTTTGTTCAAATATGGCATCATTGAGAATTAGTGTCAAAGAGTGTAAAAAGCAAGGTAATTCCTGGAATCCTGCTTGTGTAACTCCTGCTGCCATATTAGGTGCGTTATCCCTTACTATAACATGAATTTTATTAGCAGGAATATTGAATTCTTCAATAAAATTTTGAGACAATCACTTATATTAGATGCTGTGTGAGATACGTGAAAAGGTGAAACTCGAATTATAGCATTTATATTCAATAGCTCCAACTATTACAAGCCTACAAGGCAAATATATCACTGCTCACTTACGAGTTCACGGGTATATAATTATCAAAACATATTACATAACATGACTAACGAAACATTGCCAAATGTCTGCCTCACCATAACTGTCTGAAAATCCTAACATGATATCTTAGGCTCTACGTAAAGATGCGCCGCTCAATCCAGTTTTCTTTAATTAAATAGAATTAAGGAAAAACTGAAATTAAAAATCAGTACGGCAGACTTCGAAATATTGTCCTTTGAAATATCATAAAGATCGAATAAAAATTATTTTCAGATTGTATACCAAAGAATCGGTCAGAATCGGTTCAATTTTGCCGATTCCGATTCCGATTCCGATTCCTGAAAAAC
>JABUQX010122801.1:2500-7500 GCA_015478945.1 Trachelipus rathkii | reverse complement strand
GCTCCATCCACACTCAGGGAGCTTGCAAACTCTTTGACAACATCCCGGCAGGAGGACTATCTCCAGATCATTATCATCCATGTCGAATTGCTGGAGGAAGTTGGGAAGGGCCAGATGGGGCTACACCCATTATTAGACACCCTTTATGCTGTATTTCACCATTGTAATTTGTAGAATACTTGTTGTTGATTAATAAATTCATCATATCCATATTTTTTTCTTTCTTTATTATGCCATTTAATTCCCTACACACTCGTTACATACGGTTTAAACATTTATAACCCTGTGCAACACTCCTGAGTTAGGTATGAACCAAATAACGAAACCCTAGCCCTACATTTCCAAATATGAAAGAGTTTAAATTAAATTTACGGGTGGATGCATTAAATTTACCCGCGAGTATATAATATATATATATATATATTATATATATATATATATATATATATATATATATATATATAATATATATATATATTTAATATATATATTATATATATATATATATATATATTTATATATATATTATATCGCACTTCCACTTGATACAAGATCATTCACTCGCAAGTGATCGTGAGGATACTGCTTCGATGAAGGACTAAGTAAAAGATTGGTACCCCCGGGGTTCGCGTACCCCACTTTGGAGACCCACTGCTTCTAGAGCAGAGATTCCCAACCGGTGTGCCGCGGCACGTTGGTGTGCCGCGAGATCTGTCAGGGGTGCCGCGTGATTTTAACCTAATTGTAACATCTCTAACCATTTTAATGAAATTACGTTTTCAATTTACTAGGCAAAAATTCTTTAAAAAGGCTTTAATCTCCCTCTCCTTTTTTTTTAATTATATAAATATATATATATATATATATATATATATATTATATATATATATATATATTATATATTATATATATATATATATATATAATATATATATATAATATACTTATATATATATATATATATATATATAATATTATATATATTTTATAAACACATATATATATTATATATATATATAATTTCTATATTTATATATATATATATATATATATATATATATATATATATATATATATATATATATATATATATATATATATATATATATATATATATATATATATATATATATATATATATATATATATATATTCACAAAACTTTGTGCTTTGGGTAGAATCAGTAGAGTAGAGTCAATAAGTAAATAAATTAATTAGTGTTGCTAGGATTGTGAAGTGTTACATAAGTGATCAATTCTGAAATGTATAAGTTTGTAATAAGAAAACGTAAACTCGAGGAGAGCGAACTTAGACCACCTACTTTAAGTGAGAGTAATTTGAACATTATCATTCCTGGATCTTCAACATCAAAAGAATTTCTTTTAAAGAAAAGAACGTATTTAGAGAGTTATTTGTCTTACGGATTTTCATGGAACAACGATGCAGATAATCCACGTCCCCTGTGCTTAGTGTGTAGTGAGAAACGCTAAGCAATGAAGCCATATTCCTCAGCAAACTTAAGAAACATCTTGCTACGAAGCACCCAGTTATATCCCAGAAACCCGGCTCATATTTTTCAAGGCTATTAGAAAATCAAGAGAAAATTAGTAATAGAATGTTGAAGAGATTTACCACAATTGACACTGTTCTCGAAGCTTCATTTAAAGTTGCCAAACTACTCGCCAGGAAACTGAAACCTCATACAACCCTCATACAACTGGAGAGGATATCATTATCCTGGCGTGCAAAATTATCGTTGAAACCATACTTGGGCAAGATGCGGGAGATCAAATTTCAAAGGTTCCTCTCTCAAACAATACAATTAGCCGTAGAATATTTGAAATGTCATTAAATGTAAGTGAACGAGTCATAGATAAAATAAAAACTCACCATAAATTTGTTTACAAATAGATGAAAGTACTGATATTACTGCCAAAAATCAGCTTCTTGGATTCTGTAGATTTATTGACGGTAAATATATCGTGTAGCAGTTTTTGTTTTGCAAAGAGTTGGAAACAACTAGTACCGGCGCCAATATTTTCGCTTCCGTCTCTTCCTATCTCAATAACCATGGTCTTTCATGGAACGACTGTTGTGGAATATGTACTGATGGTGCACCATCAATGACAAGAAAGTATAAAGGATTCACTGCTCGAGCTTTAGAGGAAATGGATCATTGATAATAACTCACTGCTTTTTGCACAGAGAAGCACTAGTAGGGAAAAATTGTGGTGAGCTGTTCGCTGAAGTTATAAATCAGGTTGTAAAGATGATAAATTACATTAAATCGCGACCTTTGAAGTGAAGAATCTTTGAAAAAAGTTTGTGGAATGGGTGCACCACATATCCCATTATTTTCTCGTGGGAGAGGACTGAACCGCGTTGTAGAGTACTAAACCGCTTTCTTACACGCAAAGAAGAACTAAAAGTCTTTTTGAGAAAGAGAAACATGATGCATTTTCTAGGTTGCTGCAAAATGATGATTGGTGTTTACAGCTGTCATATCTGTCAGATATTTTTAGTAAACTAAATGAAACAATAATTTCTTCAACTAATAAAATGAAAGGTTTCATGAGAAAGATAGCTTCTTGGAAGTCTGCAATTGAGAAAAGTGATTTTTCAAATTTTCCATCACTTTTAAAATTTTCGAAATGTAATGGCGAGGAAGAGCTATAAGACCTCATTCTTGATCATTTATCAAAATTGCAATATGCAGTAGATAAGTACCTTCCTTCTCTTTCCGTTAAGAATCTTGAGTGGATTGTTTCCCCATTTCACATGGCAGATATTGATGAAGAACTAGATTTCACAGCTACTGAAGGAGACGAATTTAATGATCTCTGCGCTGATTCTTTATTGAAAATTAAACTTGAGAAGACTAACTTATCAGTGACTTCTTTTTGTCTTAGCATACAAAAGGAGTATCCTAGCCTAGTAGAAAAAGCCACAAGTTTCCTTTTGCCATTTTCAACATCATACTTTTGTGAACAAGCTTTCTCTGCAATGGTCACAATAAAATGCAAAACAAGAAATAGATTGTTGAATCTTTAGGAAAATATGCGTGTTGCGTTATCAAACATCAGACCTAACATACAATATTTGTGCTCCAAGCATCAAGCGCAAATTTTCCATTAATATTATTATTAATCGATTCTAAACCGCAAACCCCAGCTTTCAAATTTTAACAGGTATGTTTTATAGATATTTTAAATTTAAAATCTATTATTATTATTATTATTATTATTATTATATTATTATTATTATTATTATTTATTATTATTATTATTATTATTATTATTATTATATTATTATTATTATTATTATTATTTTTATTATTATTATTATTATTATTATTATTATTATTATTATTATTATTATTATTATTATTATTATTATTATTATTATTATTATTATTATTATTATTATTATTATTATTATTATTATTATTATTTTTATTATTATTATTATTATTATTATTATTGTAACAAGTGTGCCTCAAAAATTCCAGAGCCTCAAATAGGGTGCCGTGAATTGCAAAAGGTTGGGAATCACTGCTCTAGAGTCAGATTAAAGCAATTATTAAAGGAATCAGAAGAAAAATCTCTAACTCAAGTACTCTCTCAGAAATTCCTCCCTCGGCAAAGAGAGATTAAATTTCCAAGGAAAAGGCTGAAAAACTGAAATTTCGTTTCAAAAGTGTTTGGTAATGAACAAGACAGGGCAAATTGTTGGAAAAACGCGCTGGAAAAGGCTGTGTGACTACCAATTCGCCTACAAAGAGAGAGTATCTCAACAGAAGAGACTTTTGTTACTTTTATACTTTCATTGCATATTTTACTTATGTTGAATAAAAACATCATTTCAAATATGGATTTTTAAATTACCACCATCCTCTTATATAGGGTGCTTGCCCAATAAAAGAAAGCCACCATTTACCAGAATCTCCTTTACCCTTATATAATTGGTGAACCCTGAGTAGAACACCCAGAACTTCAATCAACGCCTTTTTGAAAGACGAACAAAATGAAGAAAAAGGAAAAAACTTAACAAAATCAAAATTCCCAATTCAGAACACTCGGAGAAAAATGACTCAAGCAAAACGGAACATTATCGATACTGGACTTCAATTTTCATTTCTAATTTTTGGATTATGGTCATCTTTTCACAACTCTCACAGTTCGAGGATTCATTGTCAGACATAGCAAACTTCCTTTACGGTATGGATTTCTTTCATCATTTTAAGTTTGGATTATGGGCAGAAACATTTTTGCGATCCACTTACTTGAACTTTGATTCCTTTCGAATTCTAAATGGTTCTGTGACCGATCCCTTTTATGTATGAAGAAATTTTTCAATAAAGGACCTAAATTAATTTCAAGCAACTTCGCCTCTTACATATGTACTTCCTTTACGGTTTGGATTTCTTTCATCATTTTAATTTTGGATTATGGCAGAAACTCATTATTGGATTCCACTACGGAACTCTGATTCCTTTTTCGAATTCTAAATGGTTCTGTGACTTCTCCCTTTTATGTATGAAAATTTTTTCAAAATAAAGGACCTAAATTTTCAAAGCAACTTTCGTCTCTACATATTTCAAGCAATGTTTCTCTCGTAAACTACAGCTTTGAAAACATTTACGTGCGCATTGATCAAATCATGGATACATTAAAAACGTCTTATATTGGACCTTTCCTTGGATTCAACGGTTCGTTCGATGTGGCCTATTTAACTTGTGAATAATTCAATTGTTTCATATCCATAATTATGTATAAATATTTTTGTTATTTTTATGCATTTAAATGTTCGTATGTTGTTATATTCTAACGGATATACCAAATATGCATTTGAGTTTGAATGGCACCTTTTATTTTCTGTGATATATAACATTGTATTTTATGTATTCAAAATATTTTGTATTACTATGTTTTAGATCTTCGGTGTAACCAGTTATGCTCGTTTTTGAATATTCTTTGCATTTATTTCATGTATACTATTTT
>JABUQX010122800.1:7500-25000 GCA_015478945.1 Trachelipus rathkii | reverse complement strand
CATATATTGTTATTATATGATTCTAACAATAAATTGCAGTTGGAATAAACACGATCAAAAAATTTTAAATACAAAAAATGTAATTATTTAATAAAAACGGATTTTTTAAGCATCGTACGTTTGGTAGTTACCGGGAAGCGAGGAGACTGAAATATTTTCGTCAAAACAAGAGAACGTAGATCCATCTAGTTTAGGTATAAGTTTACTGCATCGTTGATCCATATAGGCTAAGTTATAATTTTACTGCATCATCGATCCATATAGGTTAGATTTTTTTATGGCCCTCATAGTTCAGGTTATGATAAGTAATGTTAAACATACACAGAATCAATATATGAAAAAAAATCAATAAGGAACGAATTTTATTCCTTTCACGCCCTAGCACTAAAATGCGTTTACGTTCTCAGGCAAAATCGTATTTGCTTACTTATTAATAATTTTTTAATATTTTCATATTTCGTATTTTTCTCATTCCCATCTTAATTAATTGCTAGTATCATATACTAACAATATATGAAAAAAAAATTTAGAAAAAACGTATTTAAATGATCCATAAAACTCATAGGGTATATATATATATATATTATATATTATATATATATATATATATATATATATATATATATATATATATATATATATATATATATATATATATATATATATATATATATATAGAGAGAGAGAGAGAGAGAGAGAGAGAGAGAGAGAGAGAGAGAGAGAGAGAGAGAGAAGTGGCCGTATCGAAGCGATGAGATTACCTCCCATTGGTCATTTGGGGTGTAGGGTTCATCCTATGACACTCCACTGTCCAATGGTTCGCCCATCTTTCGTTTATATCTACACTCTTCTTACATAGGAATAGACTCTCCGCATCACATACAAATCATAAAAACTACTACTACTACTACTACTACTACTACTACTACTACTACTACTACTACTACTACTACTATTACTACTACTACTACTACTACTACTATAAAAAAAAGCTTTTCTTCATGTATCCCAATGTGTTTGGTAGAAAAAGTTCCCAAAACACATGTTCTGCGTTTCGTAGGAGACGACTAAATGGACAGTGTTAGTTAGGTTGGAACCCGGTACCACTTACTTATACCCTAGGAATGCTTATGCATGCCTCGGACCTGGTCTTGATCGCCGTAGGGGATCTTGTATCTTCCAGCAAAATTGATTGAATCGTCTGGGTACATGGAATGTTAGATGAATAAATGGTGAAGAGAAGAGGAGAGAGAGATTTTTTTTTACACGAAAAAAAAAACAAGAAAAAAAAAAAAAAAAAAAAAAAAAAAAAATGAAAGTTATCCACCCTAACTCAATTCCCTTAGGTGGGCGCAGATGCGGGACTTAAAGAGAGGAAGATTAAATGCTGCAGGGAAAATAGGAAAAGGCAAGGAGTTCCACAAAAAAAATGTGGTTGGAAAGAAGGGGGTACCACAACGAGTGATTCTTGAGTCTCGAATACACACAATATTCATGTGAGAGTAAGGCACCTCTTGTGTTACGAGAGCGACGCAGTGGTGGAGGAATGCGAGAGGTCAATTCTCTCGAGCAACTGCCGTTGTAATACTTATAGAAAAGAGATAGGGCGTCAACGTCACGTCACAGAGAAAGAAGATCAAGAGAGTCAGAAAATATGGTACAGTTTATAAGCCTCTTAGCCTTAGCCTCGACACTATCCAAAAGGATGGTGGAACCTGATCCACCCACAAATGTAAGAACAGTATTCCATTCAGGGGCGAATAAGACTCTTATATAGCTGTAGTATCTGAGCAGAAGAAAAAAATTCAGGTATTCTGAACAGATTCCCAGCTCTTTGAGGCCATTTTAGCAACCAATGTGATATGAGGTTTCCAAGACAATTCACTATTTATGTTCGGTTGGGAGGTGTTTTAGAGAGGAAGACAGAAAAAGTTGAGGTTTCAAAGTGTTGAATTTTACAAGATTGCGGTTACCCCACTGAGAAATCCAGATTAGATCGGCAAGAATTGAATGGGAAAGCTTTAGACGAGAGGCAACTCTAGATACAAAAGAGGGAGCACATTTGAAATGAGTAGAAGAAGAAAGGAGAATTGAGTCATCGGCATAGAATGAACAGAGTTAGAAGTGCAGCGAAGAAGATCGTTGATGAAAAGTAGGAATAAAGCTGGAGATAAAACAGAACCCTGAGGAACACCACAATTGATAAGAAAGGAGGAAGAGGTTGCTCCATCAACAAGAGCTGAAATGGAACGATCTGAAAGAAAAATAGGTAAGAGTAAGCAAAGCGAAGGAGGAGATCCAAAGGAAGGTAGCTCAGGGAGTAGCTATGCATGCCATACCCTGTCAAAAGCCTTATAAATGTCTTGCGCTACCATACAAGGCTCCCCATGATTCCTAAGGGCAGAAGACCATAGATCAGTGAGATAGGAAAGAATGTCACCAGTTGATCTCGAACGTCGAAAGTCATACTGACGTTCTGAAAGAAGGGAATGAGATTCTATATGATCGAGAAAACGAGAGTTAAGGAGAGTTTCAAAGATTTTAGACAGAATACAAGTTAAATCAATAAGTCGATAGCTAGAAAAATCAGAGCGGCGACCTTTTTTCGGGATTGGCTGAATAAAAGCGAGCTTCCAGCACTGAGGAAAAGTATTAGTATCAAGGCATAGAGAGTAGAGTTGAACGAGGACAGGCGCCAATTCAGAAGCGCACTCCTTCAAAACACGAGGATGAATGCCATCTGGGCCACTGGCCTTCCAGATATTTATAGATCTCAGGATCCCATGTACCCTATCATGAGTAATGACAGGTAGAGACATGGGACACCTAAGAGGGAATGAAGCAGGAGGAGGGAAGCAAGAGGCCAGAAAATTTTATCAGAAGGGGAATCAAGAAGGGCAGCGCACTTCCTTTTACTGCAAGTACACTTGGCCAGTCGAATATTTAAAACTTAAAAATTTAAAATTTAAATTTTAAAAAGGATAAATTTGGTTTGCTTGCGATGACTGAAATAAAGATGAAAGGAAGTGGTGAAGGCGAGTGATGGGGGATGAAATGTGTGCGCGCAGGATTGAGAGGAATGAGGCATGGAGGGAAAGAGTTATGATTCTGATGAGTAACCTGTGACACAAACCTTTGGAGGATTTTGTTTGTGAAAGTATTAGAATCCTAATGGTTAAATTTAAGTTTGAGAAGATAAGGTATGTGTGTTGTATAATATGGTCCATCTGAGGTTGATGTTGAGGAGAGTGTGACTTTCTGGAATAATATGAATGATATTTTGGGCGGAGTGAGTAGGAGCCTCAGATTGAATATTTGAGGATACTCAAATGTTTGGATAGGTAATAGAAAAGGGATTGTATAACTGGTGCATTTGGGGTGGCAGGATAAAATGAGAATGGTAGGAAGGTGATTGATTTCTGTTAGGAGAGAAGTATGTGTGCAATACATTCCTCGGCGTCAAGAGTATTCATAAGCATACGAGAGTTGAAGTAGGTAGAGATGGTACCGAAGTGAAAGATATGATTGATTTTGTGTTTGTGAAGAAGGATATGTTGAAGTATGTGAAGGGCGTTAAATCAATGAGGAGGTGGGAGATGGGAATATCATATCATATATCATTATGTTGCTCTATGTAAGATTAAGTAAGATGTCTATAGGTGGAGAGGAAGGTGATAAGGAAGGAAGTTGGGAGAATTAAGAATGAGAAGTTGAATGAACAGGGCTATAAGGAAAGCATGTGAGAACACTTGTAAATAAATCAGTTGAATGTGAGCAAGAAGAAGCAACAAATATGGTCTCAAATGAAGGAAGCCTTTGATAGTACTGCAAGAAAAGTATGTGGATATGTTATAGTCGGAAGTAAGAATGCTAATATCGAGTGGTGCAATGAAGAGGTGATGCAAGTGGTTAAAAGTAAAAAAAGTGGCTTGGTTGAATAATGATGAGATCTCAAATATGTGTAAGGAAATATATAAGGAGGAAAAAAACTTAAAGTTGCATACATAGAAGGAAAAAAAGATTTAAATGAGCAGTTTGGAAGGAGGATGAATGAGGACTTACAATGGAATAGGAAACTCTTCTGGTAGGAAGTACGAATGAATAACAAAGAGGGTAAGGGAAATCTTCATAGAAAAATATATAAGGATGGTATTTTCGTGACGATGATATGAATTTGAGGAGAGTATGGAGGGACACCTTCGAAAATCTGCTTAACATTAGCAGTAATGAAGATGTGATAATGAATGTGTGTAGGTTTGATAGGGTAAATGGGTATTTTAGGGGTAAGGTAATAAGTAGGGAAAATAATAAGTAGAGTAATAAAGTTGAAGAATGGTAAATCGGCAACAGAATAAGTAGAGTTAATAAAGTTGAAGAAATATATAAAAGGTCTAGAATCTGTCCAGTATAGATGTGAAATTAACTATTAGTATTAAGATAATAATTATGATCTAAGAAATTATGGCATGAGCTGAAAGTCTTATGTTGAAATTGATAGACATTTTGGAATTGTGTAATTAAACAAGTGCAGTATTTATGGAAGGCTATTAGTTTCTTCTATAAGGATTATATAAGGAGATGCAAAACTAATAGTAAAATATGAGTAATAATGATTTTAAAGAGGTAAAAGGATATATAGTAATAAGTAGGAAAAGGGAAGGAACATTTTACACTCAAAAATGGTTCATGAGAGAAGCGTGAAAAATCATTTTGCTTTATGAGTATATTAGTGATTAGAATAAGGATTATACGTGATATCATTTTGAGGCTGGTCACGTAAAGGCAGCGTGGCAAAATTTTTTTCCGGCTCCGACTCCGACTCCGACTCCGGCACTCCTGGGCACTCGCAATGAATTTATGTATTGAACATTATACAAGCCTCACACACGCTCCGTAGCGTGCCGGGTGAGGAACTCACCACGATGCTTTTACACATTGAAGCAAATATGCTAAAAAATGTGATAATCCCTCTCACAGAGAACATCTCGAATCCGGAGCATGCCGAAACAAAATCCAGATGCATAATATTTAAAATTAAGTTTATATCCCACACGTTCTCCGTGCAAACCTCAGCCGATGGGCACTCAGCGCACGGCATATATAATATAATTGTGATGCACGCGTGCTTCCGCAATCCGGCTCCTGGCTTCAGCGTTCTTGCGCTGGAACCTTACTCACGTGCTTTTATAATTCCGTGGTAATGCTTCCTGCACATGAGTTATACCACACAAGTCGAGTTACATGCAGAGAGAGTCATTAATATGTTCTGTCACAGTACATAAAGATGAAGCAGTTGGTGGATGGAAGGATAATAGAATCTAGGTACGAAAGAGTTAAATTCTGTGTAATGTGTGATGACATTCTTTATTTATGTGCTAAGATAACAGTAGAAGGATTTATTGAAAAGAGCTTAGAAAAATATTTTATAGTAAAAATATTAAAGAATGTTTTAATGTGCAAATTACGACGAAAGTAAATCTTAAGTTCTAAATTCTTGTTATATCTTCTTAGCAGTTAAGGAATTTATTTGATAATTCTCTGATTTTGAACGTATTATCACGATGTAAAACGTAATATGATAAGTGGGTGAGTGTATTTTAGTCTCTCTAGAATAGAAGAAATAGATAAATGTAAGAACTGTTGCAAGAGAAATTTGGTTAAGAAATTTGCAGTTACTCGTAAGAGTTGTATCTCACCACTGAGTAACTTATTAAACGCTCTGTGAACGTCGATTATCGTATGCACGACAAATTTCTGACGAAGTTTTTGAGAGATTCTGAGTGATAGACAAGTTATTGGTATACAAATAGAGGGAGTGTTTAATGTCAAAAGGAAACAATAATGAGTATGTGAGGAAAGTTAAAATTTGTTTTATTATATAAGATAAAAGTATATAATGATGATGATGATATATATAGGTATGATTGGTTAGAGCGTGAACTTCATGGTGTCATAGGTTATATACTATATATATATAAATATATATATATGTTGTGAATATAATATATATAATTGTAAGTCAAAATTTTTCTATTTACTCGATGAACATAATAAGTTTATTCAGACATATTAATTAATAATATTATTCTAAGCGTTATAATAAATGTTGGAGGAAATAGTAAAGGATTGATATGCAAAAGTGTATAAATAGTAGGCAAGTTTAGTGAAAATGGGAGTGAAGGTTATTGGCATTGTAATATTAGAATTATAACCTTAAGTGTAATATATACAAAAGGATACTCACTATGAGTTCTTAGAGTAGCGCATAGGTAACTTTCCATTTTAGAAGTATGAGTAAATGTTAACCTCAGTGTATTATAAATGTATATAATACTTAAAACATATATATTCTAAGCCGTTAAGTGAATAATAAGATAAGCAAAATGTTACATTAGTAGTGGAATCTGTTTATAACATGTAACCAGTTATAAGATGGCACACGATAAAAAATCAATAATTAAAAATAATCAATATGATATTTATTTATAACTATGATTTTTTTAATTGATTAATTAATTTCTAGAATTTTGTGTTAGATATTGTTAATTAAAGTTGTTCTATATTATTTTTTTATATTAAATTGTTTTTGTTGAACTTTTTCATATTTTTTTTTCCTAATATATTATTCAGTTACTTCAGCTTACAAAAATGATAAATTAAAATAAATAATAAATAATAACTATATAGTTATATATTATGCATGAAGTTATAATATTAATATATATTTTTCAATTATTCTAAATTAATAATAATAATGAACTTAATTGGTGACATTGTAACACCGTAATCTTGAACATTCTTTTAGTGTGTGTTTAATAATTTGTTACCTATATCTTGTTAAGAATTTATGTAAACTCCAGTGAGCTAAGGTGATATATTATATATATCCAAATTAAGTGCAGTAAATATAAAATTAACTAACAAAAAAATGTTACTCATTCCATACTAAACTATTGAAACTATATCTATTTGAATTTGTAATATTTTTCACAATATGTCTGTGATAATAATATAAATATTATATAAATATCAAAAAGATGAGGAATTGGTGAATAATTAGAGGTAACCTAATTATTAACCCACAAAAGGTAGGATTTGCATCAATTTTTATTTTGAAATAAAGTAAAAGACATAAAATAATGTCTAGTGAAGAGGGTCACACAACATAAAATATAGCAAAACGTAGGTAGTAATAAGTAATTTTTATGCATTTGAAAGGATGAAAGTAAAATTAGGCGTGAAAGTTTAGAATTTAAGTATTGGCCAATGCGGTATCTTATCATAATAAGTATTATTCTTTATTTATTATTAAATATATAGGTGATTTAACTGTGAGATAATCTATAGAGTGGCCTCAATGCGCTTTAACTTATTACTTAATTTATTATTATTGGAGTACTGTAAACTTGGAAGACAAATTACACTATAAAATATAAGGACCATGTCTGAGTCAAATTCTTAAGCAATAATCTTATTTTAATATTAGAGTGATTGACTTGGACATATCTTATGAGAGGTGGGTTCAATTGACTAGGCTTTATTTACTTAATTATATTATTTTTAATTATTATAATTTATAATAATATTGGTATTATATTAGAATATTTATGCAGTAATTTGGTAAAATAATATGAGCACCAGCAGTCTATTCTTAAAGTATTATTCTTATCTATATTTGAGATATTTTATTATGTAGAGCTTGAACTGGGACATTTTTCAGTTTTTTAATACTTAATACCAAGTCTTAATACTTAATTATTAATTTATTATATTAAGGTTTGACTAGGGATCAAATATCATTAAAAATAAGGAACACCATTGCGGGGCTTCTTAAGTATTATTCATATTATTATTATGGAGTTTGTGAGGAGTAAATATGGGGATATAATCTAGAAGGGGCGGTCAATGCGGTTTTCTTAATTATTTTTATTATTTTAAGTTATATATTAATATATTTATTATTATTTATATTAATTTATATAATAATATTTTATTATATATAATATATATATTATAAATATTATTAATATTTATTATATATATATATATTATTTAATAATATATAAATATATTTATTATATAATATTTATATTAATATATTACATATAATAACCGTATATATTATATATATATTAATATTTAATATATATATAATATATTATTATATATTATAATAATTATATATATATATATTATAATATATATATATATATATATATATATATAATATAATATATAAATATTATTAATTATATTATTATGTAAATATTATTATATATTAATATATTATTTAAATATATATATATATATATATAATATTATAACAAGTTACAGTAATAATATTAATATTAATATAATTAAAAATACTATATAATTATTAATATAATATACAATATAAATATTATCAAACTGTATATCAATATATACAATAATTAATAATAATATATATATATATATATATATATATATATATTAATATATATTTAATATAAATTAATATTATATATATTATATTATAATACTTTAACAGGGTGATCAAAAAACCTCTGCGTGATAACTTAAAACTACTAGTGACTCGATAGAGCAAAGGCACGATAAAGTGAAACTAATTATATTAGTATAAAATAGCTATGTTGTGATATTTATTATTTAATGACGCTTCGTTTCAAAGTTACTGAGTAATTGAAATGTATAAGGATAAAAACCACGTTTAATGATTCAGTTCTTGTCACTGCATTCCTGTTGTACCTAAAGAAAGGAGAGTTATTGGGTGATATTTATATTCTAATATATATTTATGATATGGTGTGCGTGCGTTAACATTTCTTGGTCATCTTCTATCTTGTTTTGTTTCGTATTCTTTCATCAGACATTGTACTTTCTGTAGTTGATATGCTTGGAGGCTTTGCTCTTGTGAATGACCTCACACGAAATCACATACAGATGTAATCACTGATATTGAACCAATTATATTGAGCATAGGAGCACAAAATATGGTCAGTGTTATAGTGCTAGTCGATCGAGCATCGTTCATCCAAAGCTATCTGAAAAGTGCTTCCTTTTAGGATCCATTCTCGATGACTTTGAGTCCTTTCTAACTGATTTTGAGCCGATTCTGGAGTCCTTTCTAACCGATTTGGGTATTGCTTTGAGAAACTTATTGGGGGACAAAGTGAGTCACCCGGGATTAGGACATTGTTCCAGCGAAAGTAAGGCCGATATATGCTGGCAACGCACACGATTATTAACCACTAACTAATTGGTTTGATCGTGTGGACTCAGTGCGTTATGAATTAGTCATCGCATTTGTGTGTTGATATACAGCACTGTTTATTCCCCTTTATGTTCGATTAAACATAGTGGAGGGTGCGGCTCTCTACTGCCATATTTCCCGTTCAGCGCGTACTTGTGAATAAAACATCATGTTTGAGGTCAGTGTCGGCGTAACTCGGGAAGAAGGATACCTCGGAGGTTGAACATTCATTTCGTAAAGTGCGTAATACTCTCTTCAGACAAAATAGCTGGTACGTATGTACCGGTTACATTCAACGATGAATTGGGCAAGGTAAAGTTGTAACTTGTTTCTAAACGTGGTTTGGCCGGGCGCATAAAGCGACTCGGGATACTCGTCGACACTAGGGCTATCGTCCGTAACGCGAGGGCGCAATAATACTTCCAATAACACATCCATATACATTTAAATTGAGCTGTATAAACTTGAGAGACGTCACAAAAACAATTACTGATAAATGAAACCTAATCTCACTCAAGTGAGAGAGATAGGTCGTACACGTCGATTCACACAATTACATATAAAAGCGGTCATAATAGATTATTATTCGGTTCCTCTGTGTCACTATCCTACTTCTATCACTTCAAGTATGACTTTTATGATACGAAATAAAGCGTTACATACAACATAAGCGCTTTTAAAATTTAAACAAATAAATGTTCATTATATATCGTTTTGTTATTCTTATATCAAAGCCCATTCTGAGTTTGTCGGAAAATGAGAGTATATAAGGTTTATATGGAATCAACCCTTAATATAATATTATATATATTAATATATATATATTAATTATATATTAATAATATATAATAATTAATTTATATAATTTAATATATAATAATATAATTAATAAATAATAATATAATTATATAATTATATTATATATATATGATATAATAATAAATATTAATAATATATATATATATAATATATTAATTTATATATATATATATATAAATATATAGTAATTAATATTATAATATATATATATATATATATATATATAAATATATTATAATATAATATTATATAATAATATATATATATATTAATTATATATATAATAATATATATAATATTATATTTAATTATTATATATATTATTATATATATAATAATATATATTATATAATATATATGATAATTTATTATATATAATATATATAATAATTCACTTTTTTCCTAGCTTTTATAAATAATTTCTCTTTGAACAACCCGACCATATGTAATATAAATTTTTTTCACACAAATATTAATCATATGAGTCATATCCTTATAAGGAAATAAATATTCACACCGTAAAATTTACCGCTTATAATGTGCATATGAGCACTATATGGAGTGTATGTATTTAAATTGTCTGCAATTTTTATTCATATTGATCATATATCACCATTTTACACACTCTGGCTCAGAGATGATAGATATATTGAAATGGTGAAAAACGTAATAATATAAGGGTTATCCGCGTGAACAATCGCTACATGGCGCGATGATGTGTTGAAAGGAATCTAATCTAAGAAAATCTGTAGGAGACTGCTACATTCCTCAATAAAACCGTTGTTAGTGTTGTAACACTCTCTCCACTCTCCTATTGCATGTAATATATTGATCATTCGGTTATATAGTGGTCTCTTAGGTTCATGGAATATTAATAGTTTGATTGTGACTGATATGAGTAATTTGGGTGTTCCAACGAGTTCCAAAAATACGTTGGATTATTCTTCTGTGCAATTTTATTCAGTATGAGCATAGATATTGCAAAGCAAATTTTGTGATACAGAATGGAGAGGGAATAGTATATCTAATCGCAAATAAATGTAGTAACTGCTAATTACGTTCAGAAAAGGGCTATTTATCTGAAATATCAGAGGGTAGTTATTATCATACATAATAGAGTAAATTTAGTACTGTTATTTTTCGTAGAAATCTAAAAAAAATCGGAGACAACCATTACAAACACAATGAACACATAATGTACTATTAATATAAAAGAAATAAGGTAAAATCTTGGTAAATTTTAAAAAAATTATTTATATGTTGCTTTCACATTTATTTTATTTTCAATTACTATATGTATTAATATAATTATTATCATTGAACATTATTATTTATATAATATATATAATTAATAAATATATATATATACTATTATATATATATAATATATATATATAATATATATATATTATAATATATAATAATATATTAATAGTATATATATATATATATATATGTATATATATATAAT
The DNA here is from genome assembly GCA_015478945.1 of Trachelipus rathkii. Taxonomy (NCBI): domain Eukaryota; kingdom Metazoa; phylum Arthropoda; class Malacostraca; order Isopoda; family Trachelipodidae; genus Trachelipus; species Trachelipus rathkii. Next base: position 13,457 of record JABUQX010122800.1, on the reverse strand, counting down.
ATATATATATATTATTATATATTAATAATATATATATATAATATATATATATATATATAAGTAATTAATATAATAATATTATTTATATATATATATATATAAGTTATATATATATTATTTAATATATATTATTATATATATATATATTATATAATAATATTAATTATATATATATATATATATATATATTATAATATATATAATATAATATATATATATATTATATTATATAATTTATATTACATTATTATTATAATGCACATTAAATAAGCATAATACTTGTTCTTATTTATTTAAATTAATAATAATACTTTCCCAATTACATTTATATACTTAAATTATTATATATCAAAACAAATCTGAGATATCTGAATTGTTTTTAGTTTTTCAGGTATATAGCTTTTACCCTATAATTACTTTTCCTGTTTTTACTAATAATAAATATAGATTAATATTCACTGCCAATTAATGATTGTGAGTCTCTCTATCTAAGCGCACTATGGTTTCTGTGAATAATCTATATAGATATGATAACTACTTCAATGTATAATTAATAGCTCACGACATATTTGTGACTCTCAGAGATCCATAATACGCTGGCCTCTAAAAGTAAGAAGCCTTGCATTTTTATGAGTGTTATTACGATAAATTATTTGGAACATAATAAATTTTGATCGATTTTTGGGCGATTTTTTTTTATAAATTACTAAAAGGTATCGATTTTTATATATCATTATTTATATAATATCTCATACTGCCAAAAATTGAGTCAGTATTCTTTCAGACATGGCGAGAAGTGTTTGTTAGTTAGTTTTAGGCCTCTCTCCTCAAAATTATTGAAATATTTTGTGAAAGAAATATATATAGTAATTTTTAATTCTTTTATTTACTTATTATAAAAGTTTTTTTATTTTAGTGAGTTAGTGTTTGTTTCATATATTGTTATAATATGACCAATTTAAAATGTTGTGAGTGAGTAAAATTTTGTTAGACTCTATCAAAGACTTTCGTATTAAAAATTTATCTCACGTTAAAATAATAAACCTATCGCTGCTCAAACGTATACTTGTAAAAAAATCATGCGGGTATACCATCACACTATGTTAAACTCGTACTTCGGAAACTACTGAGAGTAATATACTATAACAGATTCATTTATTTACCAAAAATCTCCAAATTAAAAAATATATTGACAATTTATATAGTGCTATAACCAAATATTATTTAGGTTAAGTCTGTTGGTGTTATCATAAAATCGCAGGACGATAAATCTGTGCGAACTCTCCTTCTAAATCGGGACAAAGGTTTCAAAAATAAGGGTACGGTCCCGGCTCCTAATAATTCGTGAGGTATAAACGTAAATAAGTTAACCTTAGTAAGTATAAAACCATACATATAAATCTCTACTCCATAGTCAATATAGGGCATATATCATATACATTTATTGTAGTTAATATTTAATATATTACATTTATTATAACTTACTTAATTTGAACTATGAGCCGAACTAATATTATTGAAAATTTTTCAGATATGGAACTTTCTAATCTGTTGCGACACACTACTCTGTTGGGATTGGTATTCCAGTATAATCGTACAACACCTTAGCGGAGCACTGACGAATGTATAATTTATTAATGACCATTATTAAGATTATTGTAACCATTTATTAGTTTAATACAATTTATACTCGTAAAACTACTTAATGCCTTAAATATTTAAATATGTGATTAATTAACAACCTCAGAGAACTAGACGGGGCAATTAAATTGGATGAGGGCGTTTATTCTTTTGATAAAGATCAATTAAAGTGAATTTTGCGTACACTTATTCCATATAATAGAGCTTTTTAGCCCTCTCAGGAACAGATTGGTTGTATATTAAACAGGAGAAATAATCCACGATAAGAGCGATTGAGAACCTCGTAAACATATACACTATCGTTATTATATAAGAATGTGTAACAAGTAAAAAACACAAAAGAAGTTAATCTATAAATATATTATAGCCGGACTCCTTAATAATCGAGTCAAACATTCATAACAGGTTACCACCACAAACTGCAAACGCTTCTCTCGCATAAATCCCATAAATGAGTCTCTTCTTGCACATTTATACTACAGAGTATGCTAGCTTCTGAAAATTGATAGTCTCATCGGGATACACCAACAATATTCCGCAAATTATATTATCACGAGTCTCATTAACAGTTAGAACTCTCGGAGTTAACTGCGGCTGAGGCAATGGTCAATTAGAACACTTAATTGTAACACCAACATTGTTTAACAAACCTTAATTCAGTAGGATGAAACAAACAAGCAGTATAATAGCGTACGAGTCACTAGGCAATAACCTCTCTGTGCCGAATTGCACGGAACGTATGATTATCGCCAATATGAGACATTTATTTAAGCGTGTGATGTTCTAATTTTGTGTTTTATCCCCAAAGAGTTTTAAGCATAAAATTCTGTTGAGCAAAGCCTCCTTTTATTGTTTTGTTATTTCAGACGCGATGTAACCTAAGGTTTATCACTAATAATTAAATTTAAGTAAGCTTATAAATAAGATACGATTTTTATAATTAGGGTGGAATATTAATCGGTTACTCTCTTGGACGTAGAGTGGAAAAAACCATAATCACGCAATATTACCATAATATATAGCAAGCTACAAATAATACATAAGAGTAAGTTTAACCTCAATAAATGTGAGTGTTATGTAAATTGAATAATACTCCAAGTTATAAAATAATTATATATCATTGATCGTGAATGATCCGGACATTACCATAGGGAAAACCTTAGAGAGCGATAAGAAATCAAAATGAGATATATTTTTCCACTGACACTATACTTTATTGATCAGACCTTCCTATCAAGTTTGAGTAATATCATTTACTCAGCCCCATTTACAGACACTGTGAGGTGATCATAAAATTAATTTAATAAAACTATTACCAGCATAGAAGGATGCCCAGCACATATCACTAAGCAATGAGCTGCTTATGTCTAACATTCATTCTGAACGTATAACCTCACCCCGGTATATGAGTGGATAAAAATGATAACATGGATAAATACTGTAACCTATTAATCACTAGTGGTGACCCCTAGATTCACCGGACCTTACTCAATAACTATATGTTTAAGTATACCTGTGGGGTCAACCTATTGAATGAGAATTACGTGTAATCTTACGGTGGGTACACAACACCTCACGTATAAATAGCATTATGATTATAATTATACCTAACTCTTTTATAAGTTCGTAATATCACCCTCCATCAGCTAAATTGAAATCAAGTCGGATAGCCTTATCTAGTGGAACCTGAAAAATATCACATTTTAGGCATATCAATGACAAAAGCGTATGTGAGATCATGAAAATACAGGCTGAACTTTATGAGCGTATATGGTAAATATGATAAAGCATACATTTCGCGCATACCGCGTATAATGTATATAATATATAACTAAGCATATATATATTATACGGAGGTGAAATAAATATTAACTACATAAATAATATTTCAGAAATAGGGGATCAATTACAGTGGAAAATAGAGGATATTTACTATAACTCTAATTTACTCAGATAATAATATATATAACGCTTTATGTATAGGGTACTGTAATAAACGGTATTGTTGTTTACAGGGAGTTTAAAAATCATTTATTGTTAATTATATAATTACAACAAACGGCCTTGGTTATTCGATCGGTATATCGAAAGCGAAAGCGTGGAGATATATACAGAATGGGGAGGGACGTTTTCCATACCCCGGTAGGGGAGGCCTGGACGTAAACCCACCGTGAGTCACAGACGAGCGGCTCAAATAACCCATGAAATAGTGAATCTGGGGGGGGTTTTTCGAGACGCCCTCCCCCGGAGGGGGTGAAACTTCAATTGCTCCACGCCTGTATCGTTCCTTAACACCGCTGGAGTGTTACAACTGGACGCGAAGTATATCGCTCTCACTCCTGTGCAGTTACGGGAGCGCGTACTACCCTTTGGACGGTACCCATTAGGCGTTTTGTTTTAAAAAAAAAACGAATTTCTATTTGCACAGCGTATATTTCCGCATGGGGTACCTGCTTCAAGGAAGAGTTGGTATCACACTTACACCCTATGAGCAAGGTCTCTCGGAGAATGCTCTCACGGGACCTTGTCTCGTGATGGGGAAACGAACCGTCGTAAATAAGAGTGTATCTTGACTCTTTCACACACCACCCTCCAAGGGATGTGACGTCATTCACCTCGAGAACCACCCGCACCTATCCGTTGTTTTGTTGATAAATTGTGCGGGAAGGTTCTCGCGGGGTTTCCTCCGCCCCTCCCCTACGGGTAATGTGGAGAGCACAACAGTTTCTGCCCCACCAAATCCACTGGATCTCCCCTTATTTCCGTCACGAGACTGTCTGTACGTACACACACCACCCGCACACTCCCTATAAAATATTTACACAACTATTTCCGGTTGATGAATTTGATCACATATAGCTCATGAGGACCATACACACGCCACACGCACACACACACACACACAATTTAATTATATATATATATATAATATAAATATATTATAAATTATAATATAATATATATAATAATATATAATATATATATTATATTATAATAATATATTAATATATGATTATAATATATATAAATAAATATATATATATATATATATATATATAATATATATTATATATATATATTAATATATTATTATTAATATATTAATATATATATATCAACTTATATATATATATACCTGATATAATTATATAATATATTATATATATATAAATATAATATATAAAATATATATATATAATATATAATATGAAAAAATTTAGTGTTAATTAGAAGATTATTTTATAGTTCATTGTTACTTTAAGTATTTTTTAATAAAAATAAGTAATAAAATAATATTAATAAAATTGCTATAGTAAAGCATTAATAAATAAAAGCATTTATTATATAAGCCTAATCATGTTAATAGATTGCTTATAATAATAATTATGAATGCATGGCACATGAATAACGCTAGGAATATAAATGTGAATAAGCTAATTGTTATTCTAAAAGTGAGACTTATTCTGCCCTGCCCGTGCCTCACTGACCGAACCAGTGAGTGCTGGTAATATAAATATTAAAATATTAAATTTATAAACTTTATAAATCATTAAATTAGTAACCAATAATAATATATAAGTATATATAAAGGTTAATAATATAGGGACTTTATCAAAATTGAAGCATTCTGACAGTATTAGTTACTAATGAAGTATTAGAAATTAGCGACATATCACTTTTTTCTAAGGCTCATTTTCTATAATATATTTAATGTATTTATTAAAACTTTCTCACGTAATCTCTCTCACTTAACAGATTCAATAATAATTTAACATAATTACTCAGTAATTATTAAGATGGGGTTAATTGGTAAATTAAGCAGAGATATGCTAATATCCTTGACTGGTATATGTACTTATATAAATTTTTGATAAATTTTCGTTGAATAATAGTTATATTAATAATAAAATATTGATATTTTATTTTTTAAAGTGGATATATAATTTACATATATATATATAATAAATTTAATAAAAACATAATAAGTTTTAACCACCAGATAATTTTATAATATAAGTACATTATTTCATTAAACTATCTATTAAATAATATATTTATATTATATTATTAAAAATTCATTCCCAAAACCCTTAGTAAAAAAATCTCAAGTGTAAACTGAACAATATAAGTGCTCGGCTTAAATTTTGGATTATCATTAGATCCTCTACGTGAAATAGTAAAGTGTTTACGTACTCGGGTATATCACACGGCTTTTTACACTAATACTTTCCTCTGGATTGGGTCATTAGCTCCTTACTTGCCTCGGCTCATTGGTACTAACACTTCACTAAAATCGGGTACTCAACAATTGAGAG
>JABUQX010122800.1:0-2500 GCA_015478945.1 Trachelipus rathkii | reverse complement strand
TAGAAATTATGTATTATTAATTTTCATAACTTTCTGATGACATCATAGTTTTAAGCGCTTTGATAATCACAACTTTTTTTATTATTACAAAAGCATTCTCGGAATCAACATTCATGTTTGAGAACAAGGGTTAAGCTTAATAGACTACTTTCGATAGTTATAAAATTTATACTCGTTTTCTATTTACGAGCGATTATTCCTGATGTGACGTCACGAGTATTCCTGATGTGACGACACATTTATTCTTGATGTGACGTAACGACTATTCCTCATGTGACGTCACAAAGAACCATAATCTGGTTCAAAAACGCTATAATTTTATAGTTTCTAAACAAAACTAAACAGTGCGTAGATGTGCAAAGAATAATGTTTATGCTGTGATAAGGAAGAGCCTCTGAGTGCTTATCAAAAATGACTGTTCACACTCAACATATAAGGTTGACAATACATTTGAGATACTGTAGAGGTTAGGTTATCACGATACGGACGAAACTTTGGTCACTTGAAAACATAGGAATGATTCCCAACAATGCAGACCCCTCAATATTTCTTATAAAGTGCCTCCTATCGCTGACATGACATCTACATTCTACCCTCTCTCTCTTTCTCTCTCTCTCTCTCTCTCTCTCTCTCTCTCTCTCTCTCTCTCTATATATATATATATATATATATATATATATATATATATATATATATATATATATATTATAAATATATATAGTATAATATATATATATACCCCTTCATGCATAGTAAAATACATTATCTTAAAGAAGAAGAAAAATTGTTTAAAAAACATTTGGAAAGAAAAAAATAGCTGACAATGTCTTCTCGCTTCACTTTTTTATACAAACCAGAAGATTCAATTGTTTTTTGTTGTTGTTGTTTTTGTTATTTTTAATTATTTTTTTTAATTTATTCAATTTTGTTTTTGTTTTTTTTTATTTAAAAAAAAAAATGAAGATAAAAGGTTTTTTAATCCGTAAAATTATGTTTAAAAAAAAAAAAAAATATATAAATAAATTTGGGATTTAAAATACGTAGAGTTTCTTTCCAAAATTAATAATGAGAATAAAAATATTATTATTATTATTATTATTATTATTATTATTATTATTATTATTATTATTATTATTATTATTATTATTATTATTATTATTATTATAGTTAATATTATTATTTATAAATTATTTTATTAAGTTAATAATAGATTGAAAATAGCTAACTAAATAATTAAATATGATTATTAAATCATAAATTATAAATAAATTATCTTATTTTTAATTACAAAAGTTTTCACCTATCGTGCATTGCCCATTCTGAGGAGTGGAACTTGGAAGAATACAAATGAGGATATTAAAAATTATATTAAAAATACGTAAACATATCTACTTAAGATGGTGCGCATCCGACACAAAAAAAATAAACAAAAATTCTTAATCAGATTAGCCTTGAATCGATTATAAGGTCTTTGATGGTCGATATTCTGTAGTTTTTCTTTTTCTTTTTCTTTTTCTTTTCCTTTTTCTTTTTCTTTTCCTTTTTCTTTTTCTTCTTCTTTTTCTTCTTCTTTTTCTTCTTCTTTTTCTTCTTTTTCTTCTTCTTTTTCTTCTTTTTCTTCTTCTTTTTCTTTTTCTTCTTTTTCTTCTTCTTCTTCTTCTTCTTCTTCTTCTTCTTCTTCTTCTTCTTCTTCTTCTTCTTCTTCTTCTTCTTCTTCTTCTTCTTCTTCTTCTTCTTCTTCTTCTTCAAATGAAATTTAATACCGATAAGTGTAAGGTTATACATTTTGTAAGTAGCAACAATGAATATGATTACAAAATAGATGACTCAGTAATCTATCTTATCAGCAAGGAAAAGTATTAAGGATATCTAATTAAAGTATTTGATAAAATATACGAGACAACTGTGCTGAAACTGTAAAGAAAGCAATAAAGCTCTAGGCTTTATTGCCGGAAACTCTGAAACTTCGAATATAATCTAAAAATATAATACTTTCCTCTTTATAAAAAACATTAGTTAGAGCCTCATCTGGAGATACGGCGCAGTACAAATTTTGAGTGAACTGCAAGTTAAGCACATAAAAAAAACTGAGAAGAAATTCAAAAGAAGGGCAACGAATTAATACCGAAGAATGAGAAGTAAGTCATACACGACCACGGAATCCGCGAATTAGGGTTCATTCTTTAGAACAAGAACGATTGAGAGGAAAATTAATAGAAGTCTTGAAAAAAAAACTAATAAAAATTTGAAAAATATCGATTACAGCCGTTCTTTTAAATATGATTTTAACGATGTAACACGAAGTAGTGGGCATAAACTTTTTCATAAACGATTTCAAACCAAATAATTTCCGTAAAGAATTTTTTCGAACTTACGCAATGTAATTGAGAAGTGGAATGTCTCTCTCTTAATGAAGATAGTGAAGCAGCGGTACATCGATTGTAATTCAATGAAAAAGTTAGATAACGCACTTTAAGGAAATTGGTCTTGGAATTTCAAT
>JABUQX010122799.1:0-43355 GCA_015478945.1 Trachelipus rathkii | reverse complement strand
AACAGAAGCAAATTAAACAAGAGAGGAAAAAGTGGGGAAAATTCGCGAGAAGGAAAAAGTAGTGAGATTTTATGAAGCGTACATACCCATGATGAAAACAGAGAAACATCGGGAATTAGAGGTAAAAAAAGTGATTATTTAACAGCATTACTGACTCCGACGCTGCGTATACGAGCGAAACATGAAAACACAGAAGATAGAGACCAATTTTTAATATCCATATTTATTAATTGAGACATAATAGAGACAAAATAGAGACAGAATAGAGGAAGAAGTTAGTTAGAAAGTATAGTGAAAAGATGACACTGGAAATTATTGGGCAATAGAATGGTGCCCGACATTCTAGAGAGGAGGAGCAGAGAGATTCCGAAAGAAGAATGAGACACAGGAGGAGAAGACCAGAGGAAGACCGGGAAAAGAAGAGCGAATCTGAGACTCTCTGGAAAGATGTCACTACCAATAGAGAGCGTGAAGCGGAAAGGAATAGTGCAGACGAGGACTCTAGGAGAAAAGATTCTGCGCGCTACGGTGAGAAATCCTCTGGAGGAATAGAAATAGAAATAGAATATCTATATATATATATATAATAAAATTAATATATATATAATATAATATATATAATAATAATTATTAATATATATTATATATATATATATATATATAATATATATAATATTATATATAGGGCTGTCTTTCACATTTGTTACAGTTATCCGTACGGGATGTTTAAGCATAAAAATGTGTAAGAATATAAGATTCGATTGTTTAATTCATTAAGGGGATATGTTACGTTATTGTCTGCGCACGCGCAATACGAAAACACGCAACAAACATGCGAATGTCGAATGTGGATATATTTTTATGCTCGTAAATTGCACAAAATGGGAGGTGGGCTCTTCCTCTAACATTTTTTTATTACGTTTTCGTTTCACGCGATTAACCCATAAGCGTAAATGTTACAAAAAAAATTTTAAACGTAATGGTGAAAGGTGAAGAAAACAAGTCATCAAGACAGTCATAATATCGATATACCATTAATTATACATGTTAATAGTATCATAACATAATTTAACCTGATGAATCTATCCACAGGCATGCAATAAAGGAGAAAACGTAAAGGTGTTTCAATGTACATACAGTATTACAAATGTGTTCAGACGACTTCCTTCCACGCGAATAATGCCTCAGCCGTCTGCCCAGTTCATTGGCATGCAATGACAGTGAGCCGGTGATTCCCTACATCGTTTGTTATCGACGCGAAATTCATCGCGGTTCTGGTTATTTACCGAGCTACACGTATGTTTTTTTTTTTTATGAATTTAAATTTTTTTTTTTTTCCCACAGAAATAGTCAGTGTTTAGATCGTGAATCGCAGCCATGAAATGACCAATCTTCCTATCACTTCCCTGAAAGTTTCTGTCGAGTAGTCGTCGCATACGATCGCTTATGTGCTGGACCCATCAAGTATAATATTTCTTCGTTGTGTTCTTAAAGGAATCATCAGAGTCAACAAGGAAGTTGCAGAAATGACTAACGATGTCGTCAAATTTCCCGAGAAGTAAGCCCATAACCTATATGAACTATAACCACACCAAAACGTTGACTGAGTATGAGACCGGTGGTGGCTAGTGAATGTTATATGGGTTTTTCCGACCAATGTCTGAAGTTCCACCTTTCATATACATTACCTTATTGGTTAAAGCCGAGATACAATCGTTCATAAATATTTCCAATAAGTCTGTCATCCATTAAGCAATCATGACAGCCAGATCCCAGCCCCCTTTCTGTCTCCCATGCACCAATGCACAAGTTGATCCATAAACATGTGCAGCAACACGCGAATTCCGTCGTATGTTTCCTCGATAATTCCAAGACCAATAGCCTGCCTAATGAGACGTGATTTCCATGGGTTAGCAGAACGTCCAAGTCCGACGTCGAATGTACGGACACACCTCCCTCCCTAGTTGATAGGGGCATTGAACTCATCGGACCTTACCTTGAAACCGTCTGAAACTCATGCTAATGACCATCGCTCGGAGGCGTTGATTGATAACGTTGTCAATCTCTGCAGATCTGCTCTGCGAGCATTCCTGTTTTGCGTAATGTATACCTCCAACATGTCACGCTTTCGTCCTGCGTATACTGTCACATGCCATCTTCAAATGTATGCTCTAACTAAAAAACACTCTGAATTATACGTTTCATACACTTATTACGCATGAATTTGTAGTTAGACATAACCCTTCATATGATAGTTAGTTGGTTTTAGTACACATCACATGGCCATTTATTAGGACATCAAGAATCTAAAAAGGGTGCATCTAGGTATTTTAATTTAATCCCTTTCGTTACTGTTTCGATATTTTAATACTGTGATTATACCTATTGATTTAACCTAATATGTTCATTATTGATACGTTTCGGCTTTTGTAGCACGATGATTCTACAGAGGACGTCTATTGTTTATGGTGACAATGTCGTGGAAACAACACCGTATCAATAAGCCAAAGGAAGAGGCCCACCCTCATTTTTTATGTGCATTTTACAGAAGCCATAAAAAATATAACATCATACCATTCGACATTCGCATGTTTGTGCGCGGTTTTCTATTTGCGTGTGCAGCAACACCCAACTAACATATCCCGATCCTTAATTTGGAAAAAATTTTAAAATAAAACGGAACTTATATTTCTTACACATTTTCATACTTAAAACATCCCGTACAGTGAGTAACACCGTGTAAGTTAACTCGACTGAGCACACCCTAGTAATAATATATATATATATATATATAAATAATATATAGATAATATATATATATATATATATATATATAATATATATATATATATATATATATATATATATATATATATATATATATATATATATATATATATATATATATATATATATTATAGATATATCAGAGGGGGGCGTTCCGCAATTTAAATTCCGCAATAGAGAAATCACAAAATAAATTGCGAAATTCTGCGATTGCGATAATTTGAAAAATGTTGCGAATTTGCAGTATAGCGAATGGCCCTGATATCATTCCCAATTAATTCCGCCAATTATGAGGAATAACCAAAAAAAAATTTTGGACTTTCAGTGGAAGCCAAAATTTATAGCCCACAAATTTTTACACGTTGGCCATCTTTGTACCTCTGGTAGCAACACCGAAAAATAGGTATTTTTTGCATTCGATATTTTATTAAAGTTTTTGTAAATAAGTAATAATTAACAAAAACTTAAAGGCTTAAATGCATGAATAAAAGTTTGAAATCAACAATGTATTCTTTTACTTTTATACAAATTTTCTTAAGCTTAAGTTATAATGAATATAATTTATGAAACGTGTGACTACGTGTCGCCATCAAATTTCAGATAAAATGTATTGTACTGTAAACATAAATGATGAATAAAATAATATAACATTGGTACCCAACATTCGATTCTAACAAGTAATATATATATATATAAAAAAAAAATAATAAAAAAAAATATATAAATATATATATATATATATATATATATATATTATATATTAAATATATTAATTTTTATATTATATAATATATAATTTCAAATTATTTTGAATATTCCCGCCCTCAACGAGGGAAGAACCCTACTAGAGAGCTAATTATCCGGTATATCGGCCGAGATAACACATGATATCTGCGGATATCCAATAGTCAAAAACTTGCCGGATAGGTCCAGATACCGGATAGTGCCAGATATCCGCCCATCACCTAAATAGATTATTAATTATATTATATATATATATAAAATATATTATAATATATAATATATATATATATAATATATATATAATATATATATAATATATATATATATGATTATATTATATATATATAATATATATATATTATTTAAGATTTATATATTGGAATTATATAGAATTATTTTTTTTACATTTCTTTATAGTTAAAGAAAAGTTCATTAGAAATTCCGGTTCCGGCTGAATTTTTTTGGATTCCGGCTAATTCCGGTTCCGGCCGGAACCGAAAATTTCAGTTCCGGTACACCCTTAATCTTAACCTTTCGTGATTACTTCAAAAAGAGCTTTCTATTCCCCTGTGAGTCCCCATTCATCCTCCTACCAAATTGTTCATCTACCTCTTTTTTCCTCCAATGTTTGCATCTTATAGTATTCCTTTTTCTCCCCCTTATATAATTCCAAACATCCTTCTTTTGAAACCTCATCACTGGCTTTAGTATACTCAACTTTTTTACTTTTAACCGCTTGCATCATCTCTTCATTCCACCACTCACTGTTAACATTCTTACTTCCTACTTTAGTACATCCACATACTTCCTTTGCACTGCTAACAACCGCTTCCAGATTTGTTCAGTTTCAACTTGTTCAAATTCAACCGATTTATTTGCAAACGCTCTCAAATACTTATCCTTTTTGTCTTGTTCACTTAACTTCTCACTCTTCATTCTACCCATTTTCTTCCTTTTGTATATATATATATATATATATATATATATATATATATATATATATATATATATATATATATATATATATATATATATATATATATATATATATATATATATATATATATATTTAAATGAATGAGTCAGAGAAGATTTTACTCTTCATCAGCGGGATTCGAACACTGGAACTCCGCGTTGCTGAGTTAACAGTACCGGATGCTCTAACCACTAGGCCATCACGTCCCCCGAAAAAAGAACGCTTCAAGCGTAAGTTATTTTAAGCACCCGTTTCTTCATCCCATAATTGCTGAAGTACTCAAACCTGGCCTGTGTGTGTGAATCTATTGAAGAGGAGTTAGAAGACTGTAGAGAGATTGCGGGGTAGTAAAAGAGGGGCCTGAAAAGTAAAACGTAAATAAGAGCTAAGGTTATGGTTGTGAGTGAGGATAGCCCTCAGCGTGAAGTTATGTTAGGTGCTGAGCAGCTGAACAAGTTTCTGAGTTAAATATTTGGTATTGTGTTGGATGAGAAGTAAACGGATGATGCAGAGTTGTGTAGTAGGAAAGTAGTGAAAGGGGTAGGAGTGGCTGGTGCAATTAAATTCGTTAGATGTGAATGATAAAAGACTAAGTCTTGGAGTGCGCTAGCGTCTTGCAACATGAGGGTTATGTTGTTACCTGTGTTATTGATAGTAGTGAGACAGACTATGGTCTGAATAAGAAGTATAGATCTAAAGTTATCAATGTGTCCAGATGGACAAATTTAGGGGCGTGCTAGTGTGAGAAGAATTGATAAAATGAGGAAAGACATGTTAAGCTGTACGTGTGGTGTGAAGAAAGGGGTAAAATCGAGAGAATATATGAAGTATGCTGAGATGTTTGATACATGTGGAAGATGAATGAATAATCGGTTGTAAGCGAATTGTTATAGTGGGAGTTCTGTTGGAACCGACCGTTGGAGACGAAGAAAAAGTGGATGATCAGTTAAAGGAATGGTTGCAGGAGAGAAATGTGAGATTTGCAGAGGCGAGAAGAAAGGGCATGATAGGAGAGAATGCGGGGTGTTGTTAGGGGGTATGGTTGTGGCCCACTAGGCCAGGAATGAACCCAACACTGAATGACTTACCATAGTGTGGAATCCGTAGCGTCCCATGAAGCTCTAGGTTGGATTCTTCTGATTGCGACCGAGTTCTTACTAATATGTACAGAGGCGTAGCTGGCTTTCTTTCGACCTTTTGCATGTTCTCCTTACTGCTTTATCTTTCGATGCTTGAGAGCACCTTACTCCCAATCTTGGGGAAAAAAAAGGTAGATTAAAGAAAGAGAAAGAATAAGAAAGAAAAGACAGAAAGAAAGAAAAGAAAGATAATATATAGTATAATATAATATATAATAGTATATAATATAATATATAATATCTATATATATAATATATATATATATATATAATATATATATATATATATATATTAGACCGCGTCCCAAGCTACTAATATAGTATAAAAAACTTTTTTTTGACTTATTTCTATCGCCAAATTGGCCAAAAGTGGCACTTAGTAAAAAAATGGATCCTCTAAAATTTCAGCCGATCAGTGGTTAACCCGTCCCGCATTTGGCCTAAAGTTTGGGAAAATTGCATTTTTTACCAAAATTTGCACAATTTTAGCGTTTGCTGGACAACCGTAATACGGGAGAAGAAAATAAGGCTCATTTTTAAAAGCTGATAATGATATAGCTTTAAAAGTGAGCACCTACTTTGCGGGCTAGGATATAATAGCGATTCAGAAGTTATACTGAAATTGTCAGGTTCTTTTCAGTCATGAGACGTAAATAAGCATTCTGTTTTTTTTTTTTTCTTTTTTATTATTACCAAAATTTCAATCCGAATAGTGTGTATTGAAAACAATTTTTCGAGGATGTTACCCTGGTCAGATTTCCCTTGATATTTAACTTGTTTATAATGAATTTATTTTTTTTTTTATTAGCGTATGGCTCCCCGTTCACTTCCAAACCGGATGTTCGTGTTCTACCAAACCAAAATATATTTAGTTGCGAAATATCGTCTCATCAAATAACAGAAGTAAAACTCCATCAAATAGGCCAATTTTTGAAGTTAAAATTTTACAATATGCATCAAGTTGGTTTGAACTTCAGAAAGAAGCTGCGAACCTAACCTTAAGAGAGGTCACATTATTCTGGGCGAAAGCTAAAATACCAACTCAAATGGCTAAACATGCCATCAATAAAGTGGAAAAATTGTATGAAGAATGGTCAAATATACAAAAGAGCTCTTCACGGAAATCCAAAATTCAAGAACGTGAACTTGCATTTAAATCTAAACTAGAAGATCTATTTGACATTGCTGCTGCAGATGCTGTATCACAAATGACTAAAACAGAAGATATTCAATTTCTCGAATTACAACGACAGAAAGGACATCCAGGCTGGATGGATGGTGTTGATTTAAAGTTGGCAAAGCTTGTGAGGAAAGGAAAGCTGACAGGAAAGCCAGAGGAAGCTAAGAGAAAAAAACAATCTACTACAGCAAACTCAAGGAAAACGTAATTATTTTATTTTTTAATTTTAAATAAATTTTTTCTTTTTTATTTATTACTCAAATACTCTTCTTTTGTCTGTGACGAAGTTCAACTCTCTCTCACAGAATGAACGAAAAAAGATTATTCATTTATATTAATTTTTTTCTCTCTTCTCTTTTACAGATGAAGAACAAATAGGCTTTATTCAAGCTCTGATCAGAACTATCAGAAGAACCAATGGACACATCATATACTACTCCTGTTATTGGACAATGAAATCTCCGGAATCAGAAAACCAGAGCTGATGTTGAGCGAAGTGCTCTGCACCAAAAGAAAAAGGAACAACGCAAGCTTTGAACTCAACGTGTCACTGAAAAACTATCCATGTTACTGGACAGATGCAACATTCGGACAGGAACGCCATGCGAATATTATTTGCAACATCTGAGGCGTTAGATTTAACACTGAAGAAATAATTCAGAGCCAACCACATCAATGAGGCAATTATACTACTTGCAAATAATTCCATCAAATATGAAAGGTATGATTGAAAAATTAAATAAGAAATTGAGGAACAGCAAACTAGTCAATGTTGTAAAGATTTAACTTAATATCAAAAATGAAGTAATAGTAGATTTTCAATATAAACTTGATAAAGCATGAAAAGATTATGTTCCAATAAAGTTCACATTGCACACACGAGGTGTGGAGTTCACACTTTACAGTATGAGATGTCCTCTGTAATACTTATGCTGCAAATCTTATAAATAAGGCGAAGTAAATAGTAAATAGCAAAAGAAGCACATGCCCCACAGCTAATGAAAGTTTTAAGATGTCAAGCTGGAAAGTGACTATCTTAGATCAAAAGACAAGTTTATTTTAAAATGATGGACGAATAATTTTAAAATTATGGAGCTGAAGCCACAGGTAAAGTTGGCAAAAATGTTTACTGGCACCACTGTCCTGTTTATAAGCTAAGCTCTCTATGTTGAATCAAACCATGATTGTTCCATTACAGTTTATATTTCAATGTTGAGTTCTTACATAGCAAAAGATATTTCAGATTGTTTTATATAAGTACTGTCAAAATTTATCTCATATTTAATATCAATTTTTATAAAACTTTTTGATCTGTCTAGGATTAAGTTCATATGATCTGGTAGCAACAAGATAATGAACCATATGTGAAGAAATAATAATATCCTATGTAATAAAATGGTAATGTATCTGATTCATGGTGAATCTTAATTTACTTACTTAAATCAACTTCATCCACTTTTAGACTCAGGACATTTTTGTAATGTATTCGTGGAACTACAAGATAATGATGTTTAGTTGCTGGTTTTTTATCCATGAAAACAACAAATTTTTCATCCTATAAAAAAAAAGAAAAAGAAAAAGAAAAATAATCAAATTAATGATCAATGTAAACTGTATATAACTAATACTTATGAATATGAATGTAAAACCTATTAATATTCCCAAGTTTTATTATTTAAAAGTCATAATGTTAGAAAAGAAAATATTAAGTGTAGAGAATGAAATTTATTTTCCCTTATTTTCCCTTATTTTTTAACAGATTTAATCCAATTAAAAATCCACTTGAAAAATAATAGTATTAAATAATTATTTGCAATGAGATATGGATCTGAATCAAGAATCGGAAAAATCATATGCATATTTAGTCCAGGGTTGGGTTCAAGTACATTTTTTCAAGTACAAGTACTCTAGAATTGTTCACCGTACCCATCCTAATTTACACATTACAATTAATTTATGTTCAAATACAAGTACAAGTACAAGATATCAAGTAACAAGTACCAAGTACCAAGTACCAAGTATCGGAAAACTTGGCATATTTATATATATATATATAATATATATATATATATATTATATTTATATATATATTATATTATATATATTACTATATATAATATATATATACTTATATTATATATATATACAAAATTATATACTACTAATATATATATATATATATATATATATATATATATATATATATATCATCATCATCATCATCATCCATCATCATCATCATCCCACCCATCTTATCTCCCCCAAGACTGGAGGCAAGGTGTGCGTAAACATTATTACCGGAAACATATAAAATAGTAGAGAATATCGAATGAATGGATAGAACGAGAATGCCCAGCCTTACCTCCCGTCCCTATACCAGTAAGTGGAGAACTCTGTCCGCAGTCAGAAAAATCCCAACCCTAGAGCTTCAACGGGACCGGCCCGATTTCGACAACTCAACTATGACCCTCTTCGTCCAATGGTGGGGTCTCATCTCCCTTGGCCCAGTGGGCAACAACCATATTCTCTCACAAAACCCCACATTCACTCTTGTATGCACCTTTTCTTTCGCCCTCTGCCCAAAACTCCACAGTTTTCTCTTCTTCCAGGCCCATTCGCTTTTCTTGACTTCATTCCACTTTTTCTGTCTGGTCTCCATCCGGTCGTATTCCAACACACTTAGCCACTATACAATCCACGTAATCAACCGGACTAAAATCATTCTTTTCAACATTACAAACTTATTCTCAACGGACTTTCATATTCTCTCATTTATCCCCATTCTCCACCCACACCAAATAACTCTAATACGTTCATTCTTTCATTATCATTTCTTTTCACACCTAACACGCCACTAAGTATTTGGATCCATGCGTGTAACAACAATTCTGTAATGCTAGATCATATACCTTCTTACTCCCAGACCCTATAGTCCCACTGATAGGACATTAACCGATGCCGGGTTGAAACAACATACCTTTCATTAAGACCCTAGCGCACTCAATAGCACTTTAGGTCCCTACAAATCCATCACAACGAGGTAACGTGCACCAGTTTTCACCTTTAGGTGCCATTCACCAATTTGCTACTACACTCTGCATCAAGTGCATCATCCGTTCCATCCAACATATATCCCTAAATATTTAAATTCAAGACACTTTCCAGCTGGTCACCTGACACTGAGGTCTGTCCTCCACTCACAACCATAACCTTACTCCCTATCTACGTTTAACTTCAGAACCCTTCTTTTAGTCAGGCGAGTCTCCACCATATAGGTGTGCTCTCTAGCTAGTCCTTCTCAAAACTCATTCTTCAGATTCCGCCACACAAAACCAAATCATCCTGCCACAGAGATTCCCTATTAATCCTCCCACTACTCAGTCCATAATCGTAAATCATTCTAACTCTATCCCTTGTTACTCCCCTACCTCAATTTCCTTTCCATAACCCGTCATCCATATACAGATGGATGGCCAAGGAGACAACCACATCCCTTGTCTCACTCCGCCTAATTAAGTATTAAAATACATTCTCAATCGACACTATTTATTCTTACACCACGCTTCACTATCGTCAATAACAATTACTCTTGATTCTAGTTCAGAAGCTTTTCATACCTTATCGCATTATACCAGATTGGATTGCCAAGGAGGCATAGCACATCCCTCTGGTCTCACTCCGCTTATTAAATAATTTAAAAATAATCACTTTCAACTCATTTATGCTTACACACGCTTCACTATCGTCCATACATACTTTTGATTCTATTTCAGAGCTTACCACCACACCATAATCACACACCTGCCAAGTATTTCCCTATTAATCCCTATATTAATTACGGAAACAAAAACAATAGATAATAGTGCAGAAGCAAAGTCCCGATTTACATAAACACTTCAAAAAGCCGTGTAATTGGTTCATATCAGTCCGTATTATAATTGAATGGTGATTTAGAGGAACTTATCCATTAATTAATGCCCAAAATTCTCCATACATACCCACAACATATATTAAAGCATCCAATCAATCTACCACACTTCTAATTAACGTATCCCCTTATTCTTACTCCTGTTCTCAAAATTTTAGAATGTCTTCACCTGGGTTCATTCCGACTGCGACTCCTTGTCGAGTCCAATCATTTCACATCAATCTTATCACTCAATAAAACCTCAATATTTTACCCAAGTTATGCAAGTACCTTACCAGTTAAACTTTACCTTTATTTCTAACACCTCTGATGAGCCCTAATAATAGAATAAATGTAGCGTCACTTAAATTATTGATCCTGTCAACCTCCGGCCAACTCCCTCGGAAGCTCCACTAAATCAACACATTCCGTTATTATACAAATCGTTTTGCTCTACACAAAATTTTGAATGGAAAATTCCATGACCCCTTCTTCCAGATTCAGGAATGCCCACATACTAACAATGATACTTCCCCAAATTCCAATGAATTCCACACAACCCTTTCTTCGAGGCACACTCCAAGAAAATAAATTTTATTATCACTCAAAATAATACGTTATATATATATCATCACACTGGAGCTTATTGATAAGTACAATTCTCAGTGTATTTCATTACTAGATATAGGACCCCCTTAAAGTTACTAATTTGGGCAAAAATGTACAGGTATTTGAAAACTAAAGTACATAATATATATTAAATTTCAAATAATCCTAGATAAATATATATATATATATTACTGAAACCTATATATTAAGTAACTAACTAAAATATGGATTATTACTATTAGGTCTAAAAGTATATAAAGGCTCCTATAGTATAGGCCTCCAAACATAAAAAATAAATATATATTATAACTATAACCGATATAAAATTTAAATATATATTGAATGAAATAAAGTTAAAAAAAAATTCAAACTGTGTTCTCGTACATGTGGAAGGTGAACCTAAAAACTTGATAAGAGAGATTTGATAGGATAGGAAATATGTAATAGAATAAAGATTTGTTAATATAAGGACGAGGTATGTTAGATAAAATTGGAAAATGGAGTATTTGAAGAAGTAGACGTAGTTAAGTAGAATTCTGAGATAGTAAGGGTTAAATACTGGTTAAAAAAATTCACCCAGGCGCGAAGATAAGAAAAGAATGTGCAGAGGAACAAGGTACTACTCGGGTGATGATGTTTTGACATAGGATATGACACCTTAGGTAGAATTGCAGACGGAACATAAACGATGGATACTGAAAATTTAAAACATCATATCTCCAGAAAGAAGTAATAATAAATTATTATGTGTGGGAACGATTGAGATAAGAGTGTGACACACGCAGAAATGGTATCCTTATAAACTAAATTTGCCGAGTGTATGATCCACCGAAGTCAAGTCTGTGAATAATGCAAGATGAAAGGAGGTACTTGCCGCTGAAATTAGAATATCCTTGTCCGAATGATTAAAGAAGACTAAAGTCAATGAGGTGATGCTAGTTGTCTTGCGTAGATGGTAAGATCTTGTGTACCCTGTGTTAAACCCATGAAACCACATGTATATATGATAACTAGTAAGACATATATGAGTCTGAGATTACGCATAAGAGAATATAGATCAATAAAAAAGATAAGTAAAATAATAAAAAAATGTAACATCATTTTTTCAGATGGACAATTCTTAGGGGCGTGTATAGGTGTGAGAGAGATGAATTGATAAAAAATGAGGATAGAGATGAACGGTAATTACATTATATAGAATATAGATAAATGGTATATAGATAAATTTAATATAAATATAATGAGCGATATATAAAATGAAAGAATAAAATTAACTTATTGATATGGTTTGTTCATGTGGGAATAGGAATGGATGGGAAAGTCCAAGTTGAGTTAAGTGGTTGAATAAAATGAAATATAAGTGGGTGAAGTGTGTTGTAGAGAAATTGACTGGGCATGGGTAGAGACCGCAAGAAAAAGTGGATTGAGGTCTAGCAAAAAGACATGTCTAGGAGGAAGATGAAATATATAAAGAGTTTGGCAGGACGTGAGCTGAGAAAAAGAGAAAGTGCATAATAGGAGTAAATAATGGCAGGGTTTTAAATGTTGAAGGGGTGTCTAATGGTTGTGGACCCACCTGGGAGCAATGGGATGAACCCTCACTATAGAAGCTGAAGTATGCTCATAATGTGAGGACTTCCGATCGTCTTTAAGGTCCCGTGAACCCTAATGGAGTGTGAAATAATAACTATCCTGTGCGGGCAGAAGATATCCCACTTATATAGGGTGAATAATATAGAAAAGGGATTGTGTAGTTTAAAGGCTGGGCTCTTCTTATTTCGACTGTGCTGCAAATAATTTACTTCCTACCTTCTTGAAAAAGATATTACAATTTGTGGTACACGCATCCTTACTCCCAACTTCAAACGTACTCTCCTGGGGAAAAAAAGGTGGTGATGATGATGAAATACATAATATAATTATATATAATAACATAAATTATAATTCATATACTATATATATATGTATATGAGTAAAAAATTAAAATACTATATATATATAATTAGCTTTCACTATTTATTATTATTGACTAATACATACCTGGATATTAAACCCTATATCTGATAATATATATATTTATATATAGCTAATAAAATGAACTATTCACATCTATTAAGCATCGTACATTTGGTAGTTATTTAGAAAAACCCTAAACATTTAAATAGCAATAAATATCAAAAATATACGTAGTGCGTAGAGATGATAACGAAAATAGCGAAAAAATAAAAAACTATTGGTCAGAGATTTAAAAATAATGACCCACAAAAGATAACTATGTAAGTAGATAATTCACCATGGAACAACCACAAGTACCAAGTACGACAGTAAGGGCTCAAAGTACATAAAGTAAACAAAAAAATACAAGAGGATTTAAGAAACTAAAGCAAAGTAGGGCAAGTACATAGATACAAGTACTCCAAAAAATGTACTTAAGTAACAAAGTACTTGTACTGAACCAACCCTGTAACTCCATTATGGACAAATAAATTTTTGCATCTTATTTGATAAAATCATATAATACAACCCTTGTAATAATGATAATTGAAATGCCTTATGATGAATATCTTATAATATATATATAATAGTAACAGTAGGAGAAATACACTTTTTTGTAGTAATACAGTAAAGATGAGAATAATATAATGATATGATATTCCACGAGTATAATACATAATTTAATAAAATGTTATATATGCATTAAAGAATACTATATATTTCGAAACAAGTAAGTTTAAATTATATCAATTGCAAGCAATATAATAGAATATATATACTGTTATAAGTAGCCTCGGCATTGGCTCCCTCTTCCTATTGAGAATAACAGGACGACCTGGTCATGTATATTTGTAGAAACACACACCAGAAGGAAAATAAGCTGCTCAAGACAGTGAAGTACCAGTTAAAAATGCATCAACTAAATTTAAAAAGATTTAAGGTGTACTGATAGTCATTATTGAAGCTAAGAAGCCAAGTATAGGTCCAAAACGATGATTATTGTATCGTCGATATTAGGTAGTCCGGTGAAAGAACAACTCCATGGTCATTATGACGGACGAGAGGAGTAGAGGTGTCATCGGTCAATAATTCCTGGGGAACAAACATATTATATGCATAATAATCATGTCGTTATATTCCAGGAAGGGATAGAATGCCTAGCTCCCAGAGAGAAAGACCAGAAGCTGATTGAATATATATAAAAAGCTGGTATGATGAAACTAAGAGTGTCACACCAACCAAGAGATAATTGCTTACTTACCGTTAAAGGAAAGGAGTATCCATAATATAAATCAACTAAAGGATCGACGTGACTTGCAATATGTTATAAGAATCTCACCATAATAAGAGGTACTATACTGTAAATTTGTTCTTTAAAGTATAAATTCGAGTAATGTAAATAGCTCATTTGTAACTAATTGGGTAGTAAGTAATCTAGGAGTTAGGGGAGTATAATGGGGTGGAGGTAGTTGTATGAATAAGTAGGTAGAAAATAGGTATAATGCTGAGGTGTAGTAATTAATTTTTTAATTCAAATGTATGGTGCAAGGGGGTTGCTAATGTTTATGTATTTAAGATTGCTATAGTTAAGGTAGGTAATCAAGTAACTGAGAGTACTTACTGTTAAATTGACAGCCTATCAGGTTAAGATAAGATAAATATAAAGATTATGATATTTTTGATTTTTTATTGTGTGTGTAGAATAAAAGTGGGAGTTGGATGGAGTAAATAGGTTCAGGTTTTGAGGTAATGTTAATACGAACCCATAACCCTTGTCGATTGTTTTCATTTCCGGATATCCAGTGATAAGTTAGTGGCTCACCGCGAAATATGAAAATGTGCTGAAGTGGTGTGATACAAACGCGAATAAAGTTCCTATTGAGAGAGGAATTATATGATGGTGTTGTTTGTTCGAACATAGCAGATCAAAGAGATGATCAACTGGCAAATGACGGTGAACAGAAAGGTCTCCTTCCATTACAAAAATTAATTTTTAATTCTCCAAAAATGTATACAGAATGAGATAATTAGCGAAGCTGGTAAATATAATTGAATGTGATTTTAATTTAATATAAATTAAAAATTGTTGAAAAAATTATTAGCTATAAAATTCAAAATCAATTTGTATTAATATATATATATATATGAATATAGAATATATATAAGATGATTATTATATATATATATATAATATATTAATATATATATATATATACTAGTATATATATATATATAATAATAATATTATATATATATATATATATATATATATAATATATTATAAATAATAATATTAATATATAATTAATATATAATATATATATATAATAATTATTAAAATATATATATATATATATATAATATATATATAAAATAATTAATATATTAATAATAAGATATATATATTTAATTAAGTAATAATATATTATTATAATATATTAATAAAATATATTATATATATTAATACCAAGTCACCCCAATCTGGGGATAGGAGGATTATATATATATATATATATATATTAGGTCAGCGTTTGGATTGTCCCTCAATGATATTCTTTTAATTAAAACTGATTAATGCATATACCTAAGTAAAAACACATCCGTCGCCGAAACAAATCATGCTATAAAAGATAGTAAAACATTAAGGAATATTCAATAGATAAATAAAACATTTTTAAAAAAAATTTAAATATTTAAAAATTAAATAAAAATATATTTGTATATGAATATATTAAGATAATTTTAAAACATTAATGAATTTATAACTAAACTAACCTGTGGTGGCACCTTTGTAAATGATTAATCACGTTCTCCAAGCAAAACTAAATGAAATCCACCTATAGGTATATATACATCACGGCCATATTATCGGCCTTAGGCCCTGATGCCAAGGGGGCTCGAGACGCGCACGGTCTCTCGGGGGCACCAGCAAGGGAAGGAGTGACCGGGGTACGTTTTCCATACCCCGTTGGATGTGGGATGTCCCGCCCCTAAACCCGGGAGAGAGGGCGGGTGCTCCGACACCGGTAAACCCCCCGCGGGAACACTCAATTACGGCAGAATGGTGTGAGCGTGAGGGTTTCCGGGAAAGAACCTCCCCGGAGGGAAGGCACTATGTCCGACTGTCGCCCTAGGTCGTGTTCTTCCCCCGGCCCGGCTTCCCCTTAACAGGACGGTTGAAACCCAAGCCCCCCCCTAATGAGGTTTCGACGCGCCCGCCCCTTCGGGCCTTCGCCGTAACCGTTGGGCCCCCTCCCCAGGTGGGGCCGGCCCGGGGTCTATACTCCTTGGGAGTACTCCCCAATTAAGTTTTAATTAAAATAATAAAAAGATATATTCTTTTTATAACAAACTTAAATTGGGTGAGGGGGAGGTACCCCATTCAAAGGTATAATATATATATATTAAGATACCCGCCCCGATTATCATTATAGTCAAGGGAGTTCGAGGTATAGTATATCTCTATAGTGAGACACTACATCATATAACTCTGGGATAATATAGGACAAGTGTGATATATATATATTGTGAATTTCTAATATTTTGGTGCGCCCCCCCACAGTAGAGGAGACTGTTTACTAGATGTTCAAACCCGCCCGGTTACAGGAAGCCCGTTAGGTACTCACTTGGGATGACCCTCTCCCCGCTCTTGGTATTTATTGATGGAGACTGTTTGTAGAGAGTTGGCAAGATTTTTTGATAAAGGTTTATTCATTTTATGTCATGAAAGGCCAGTGATTGTAAGTGGTATTTAACCCTTTCCAGCCTCACTCTCCACTTTTATTACCATTATTATACGTTTCAGGGCTAACGGGTTTATTTACCGCTGGTGCCGCCCGGAAGAAATATTATTATCCTTGTTTTTAGCATGTACGTCCCCCTTCAGATCTGCATTACATCCCAGAGGTGTCTTTGTGTATGAGGAGCACCTACACCTATGTAAAAACTGAGGACTGACATTGCCCCACAGTGAAACCTGGGCCCATATTTATTTTAGATCAAGCTTTATTTCAGGGTCAATATATATTACAGGGTGACTTATATTATTTGTAACATTATTTATTGTAAGGTAAGAGAATGTTAGGTACAAACCTACATTAAAATCATACATATATATATATCTATATATATATTATGTATTGATATATAAGATTATATATCATTTTAAAAAATAATCTCATAAAACATTATATTATTTAATCACGAATTAATATATATTTTGAGCAGGCCTTATTAATCTTAGATAGGTTTTAACAAATATTAAGTGCTTCATTTTACTAGTACCTGACCTGGAGGTGTGAATCTCGAATCAACCATTGAGTAGGCGTGTAAATATCGATACCAATCTGTTTATAAATTCTCTCTATTTTACTGAGATGAATAATTAAATCAAATTTCTTATATTTGTTTAAATTCTTTATCAATTTCATATTAATATAATATAAATATCATTATGAAAATTATTATATATATAAGTTAATAATATTCGGTCTATATAAAAAATATGCTGTAATCTCATATTTGATATGAATTTCATAAAATAAATTAGTGAGATAAATAAGTTATATCGGTGTGAGTCTAGTTAATATCACTCACCCTCCTCTCCGCTCAAAAAAGGAACCAACTTTGGTGATAGGCCCCGATACGAGAGCCATAGATTCGTTATTTTGATTTCAATGAATTATATAATATAATATTTCATTTTTAATATTTATCATATTAATAATTAATATGTAAAGTTGATTGAATATCATTGAAAAATTTAAATATACTTAAATAGCATGCTATATAATAAATACGTAAAAATGCAATAAAAATAACAATAATGTATGGTCCGAATTCAACCCTACCTAATATAATCATTATCCTCAAATCATTACTCCACGGGCTCTATATAGGTGAGTGAGATTTGGACCCTATAGTTAGCTCCCCTAGTTATTATTATTATAGGCCTTAACTTATTACTGTTTTATGAAATATAATAATTTATTACTTATAACTTATTATATAGCTGCTCCTACGTATTTTTCAACATTAGGTGCGCGCTGATAACCAAATGTTAATAATTGACTAAATATTACTCAACTGTGAAATTCATATTAAGAATTACATAACTCAAACTTTCCCATCCCACACAATTTTCTTATTCTCTCTATAACTCACGTTAAAACAAACTCTTGAGTTTAAGTCCAATACAAGGAGTGGACAAAATAGTTCCTCTATTATGGTAACAAGAGGTCCTCAAATAACGTGACCGCCCTTCGTGCATGAAAATAAATATTAATAAAATATGTTCTTATTTAATAAATTATATAATCAAACACATTCACAATAAGAATAAGGTAGAGCTAAAATATATTATTAGCTCGTTACTAGTATTGTAATATATAGTGTCAATAATGTTTAACATAATACCTGGTAGAGTGAGATTAAGTAGAAATAATATTACTTATTATTCTATAATAATATAATTTATATTCATTATAATGAGTGAAAGTGAGTGGAGCTCAACAGAACACAAATTACCACTGTGGGCCTATTGTTTATAATATAATAGAGAGGTGATATAGTATATAACCGGAATAATAAGTTATACTCAC
Source organism: Trachelipus rathkii (assembly GCA_015478945.1). Lineage (NCBI taxonomy): Eukaryota > Metazoa > Arthropoda > Malacostraca > Isopoda > Trachelipodidae > Trachelipus > Trachelipus rathkii. The sequence goes on along the minus strand of JABUQX010122799.1, from coordinate 24,418 downwards.
GTCCTAATAATATCATAGTAAAAATTTGAGACCCATTCTTCACCGCGTAATGAAATATAAACCGTGAGGCACTCAAAAACAGGTATATTATATTACTTAAATAATTATTTTAAAATTACATTAATTATAGTAATAATTATTATTATCTAAATAACTAAATTATAATAATAATTATCATAATTCGAATATATATTTTTATTATTATTATACAGATACTTATAAGGAATAAAAATAAAATATATATTTATATCATAATATAATTAATATATTATTTATATAATTGAATGAAATAATTATTTGTACATACTAGCCTCTAAATATTAATCAATTTTATCCTTAGTTTGTGCGAAGATGTGCTAGGGCCTACACTATTAACAATTATCCATATAGACATAGTTGTGCACTTTTCCTTGTATTGTCAGAGAAACTTATTATGAAGAAAGACATATAAACTTCGTATTTACTGACTTCATTGAGGATAAGCTTCTACCACTTTCAAATAGGATTAATATTAATAAAACGGAGAAATTTTTTTATAACATGGAATATACAGAATAAATAGGCTATCTTAATATATGCAGTATTCACTCCCATGATAAGATTCTTAACCCGCAACTGGATTATCAGACAACAATGGTCTAATCCCACGTTGTGATCCTTGGTACAAATAAGATTACTTAGTAGTTGAATTCTATTTAAGTAATGGTGAAAAATAACTTAAAATACTCTTTCATCTTTTATAGTCTAGTGTTGAGGAAATGGTAATTAAGTGTATATGATCCAAAGAGTGAATTATTCCAATATAAGTTTACATAAATCAAACTCGTATATTGCAGTAAAGATTCTCTATTAATCTAAATAGATCGGTCAAATACTATGAAAAACTTATTAGTCAAGTTTATTGTAGAATATCAGATCGCGAAATTATTGAAGGACCTCGCCATGGTGGTCACAAAATTATTCTAAGTCACAAAAAAGAGATAATATAAAAAATATAGCCAAATTTTAAATACTCAACTTATATTTTATTTCTTATAATAAGTATCACAAAATCTATTATCGTTTATTCCTAAATATCATATATTTACTGTTTTATACAGCCAAATAAAATTAATTATATAAAAGAATGATTAAGTTAGTATGGAGCCTTATAATAAATAGTATTATAAACCAGATATGAACCGCTAATTATTTTAACATTGATTAGAGAAATAACAATAAATAATCCCTAAGTATTAAAATATAAATATTAACAAAACTTAATTTAATGTGAAGGTGTCCCAAATAACGCGTATAAACCCATCATATAAACTAAAGTTAAAGATTATATGTGACAAGCACTGTTGAGCTTGCATACGTTCGCCATGGTGGGAATTTTATTAATATTCCGAAGTAAAAATACTAGATACATATAAATATATATATCAAAAAATTGATATATTAAGAGAATAACCTTGGAACAATTAACCTTTAAACCCAAGTGTTACGTAATTACTCTTAAAAGCGTGGAATCTGCGGAAAGAAGAATAAAGAACTAGAGAATAGCAAGAAGTAGCACATAGAGGATCTAATTAATATAACTCAATGAGTGCAGGCGAAATATAGTGATAATATTCTATTAATAGTTTTCCCTACAGAATTGTTAACTATCTGAAACCATATACTAATATAATGTATATATAAATGTGAAATTTAGTGGTTTCCACTCCTAAATCTAGTGGTGTTGGAAAGCTGCTCACGCGTCACAAGCAGAGTATAGACTTATAATAATTATACCTCGAAACTATAGGATATGTCGGCCGCAGAAGGGATTTTATCCAATTTACTTGATTAGCTTGGTCTTGATAGATTTTAAGTGTCTATATAATAAATTATTCCGTCGGCACCGCTACCTTTGCAAGCTAATTATATTGTGAGATGAGTAGCGAAGGATAGGTTATATGAATTACTACTTAAATTTAATTATTCAATATAGTGGGTATATTATAGGTGGCTATTTAAATAGATCGGTGTCGGTATTGGTTTATAGTGGTATCAGTATTGGCTTTTGTTCTTCTTTATCATTTACATATGAGCTTGTAAAATTAAATTAGACTCTTATATGACTAGGGTATATTCACTGAGTGTGATTGTTTTAGGTTTAGAAGGTGATCAAGTTTCTAGAGGGGAAGATGAGAGAGTAATTATGGTATATCAGCTATCTGTTTTAGGGGATGAAGGTAATAAGACTATCAGAGTAAGCTGGGTAAGTATTATTTCGAAGGGATGATGTCAATTGGTCCTTAGTTTTAACTTTTTTGGAGTCTAGACCTCTGACGGGCTGATACTCTAAATAACTAAAGAACTATTATTGTGAGGATCATAATCTATGAGTCTATACCGTTGCTTCATTATAAGTTCTCAAGCCGCTTGTCTATCAGCGGATCTATTTTAGTTATCTCCATATCCACATCACATCAGATTAAAACTAAAAATTTAATTTAATTAAGATTATTTATGGGAACGGTATAACAAAGTTTACCAATGTCAATATTCAATACTAAGGCACACATTAAATTTATGAATCTCAGAGAAATGTGTTTGAGGTCTAATAACAAGCCAAGTATATTTACAGACTACCAATATGGGGTGGAGAACATTCCCATCTATAATATAATTAATTAATTTCTGATTGTCGCAGTACATACTGATAAGCATGAAGAGGATACGATAAAGTTAATTCTCTTGGCACATTTGGGAACAGATGGGTATGACTCAAAAAACTCTGGCTGGTTACTTGTCCGGTACGAATTCAAAATCATGGATGTCATAGTCTATTGGATAATGTTCATCCCATTAAATTAGGACTTTTGAAGCAATGTCCTATCCCATATCGAATTTATAATACATATTATGTTTCGTCATCACCAATCCCTTATTTTGTATATTCCAAATTGGAATAAAAAACCACTGGAAAGTGGTGATCCAAAAGACCACTCCATTATATTGTGTGTTGATTGACTTTACTCTCTATGCTCAACGATAAAGGAAACGACTGAGCTCAATGATAGATAAAGGGAAGACAATTCAACTCACGAGTAGGAATAGAGCGGTCGGTCGTCAAAGAGAAGTATGGAGCCTAGCACCGATACTCATTTGTTAAGCAATCCCTGTAGTACAATAAGGCCATAAGCTATCAGAGAAGCGGTAAGTAAAGACCAAACAAACCGGTTCAAGGGTTCAAACAACAATACATAGCCCCAAAAATACCGTAAAAAGAAAACAATGGTCCAGGCACTGCGTGAATCTGTCTTAATGGTCTCCTTTTCTTAATGGGATTATGGACAAACAAAATAATAACAATCACTAAGAATAAAAAGAAATAAATGAGCAGTTTAATAGCTTTGTAAGAGCAAGAAACAGACCTCATAGGGGTCTATATAATAGGTAACCTAAATTTATAGGTCGGAAGCACTTCCTAAGCTAAAGTAGCCCATCCCTTTGAGATGGCCACTGTAAGAACTGATGTAATTAAGATTTGAGTTGTATTTTTGATCAGATAAGGTAAAAACAAAATTTCCTAATATTTCTATTAGCAACGACCATGCGTGATTAAATGGATTGTACTGTTTCAAAATAGACAAGGCTATTTATCCTTTTGGTATTTAAAATTTCGTTTTCGCAGTTCCCCATCAACAATTTTCACCAAAAATTATGACATCCTTTTTCTCATTATGATTTGCTTTCACTCCATAGATTCTTTGAGAAGTTAAAGAAAATAAACTATTGTCCGCCACCCGGTACCCAAGGTAAGGGATTGCCGGCAAGAGAACCGAAATATATATCAATTGATAATTTTTTTTTCGATGAGTAATCGAAAAAAATATGTCGATGATATTTTTTCAAGCGATATATCGATTATATCGATATTTATTTTATATATCTAAATAAACAGATATTTTTTTTTTTTACTTCTAGCAATTGGTTTGAAAGAGTTATTATCACCCAACTGCTTCTGATTTATTCTACTCACTCTTTTATGGAGAAAGATGTGGTATAAATAGAATATTTTTCAAGAAGCCCGCCAGTCCAAGGAAGAATAAAAGTGGTGGATGAGATTACAGCCCGCTCAAAGTTATTAGGACATGATTTTGTTGAAACATCGGGTCACTTCATGGGACATAGGCAGAAGAAGGGATGTGAAAGGACCGGAGTTCTCCAAGCCGCAGAGGTGATTTCATACGAAGTAGGAATGAAGGAAATGGCTGCGTAGTGACCTAGCGGAAAGTGAACACAAAAATTTTCAATAATAAACAAGTAATACATACCTTTGTGACGTAAATTTTAATCTTTTCATGAATTACAGATATAATTTATTGGAAAAGCAAATGGAAGAGCCCCTAGGACCGAATAGCAACCTCCTGATCCCTCTGATTCGTTACAGCGATATAATATTATTTCTGGTTAAGGTATAAAATGTCTTTAATGGAGATCGCTGAGAATATAAGAATGGGTGTTTAAGTTTACTCCCATGTCTTTGAAGAGACTTGTCTCGTGTTAACTCTGCGTAAAAGGCGTGTTAACCATATACACACCATCTGTTCAATTAGGATATTATTTCAAGCATCCTCACTGCTAATTTAGGGCCATGTTTAGAATTTAATATTTACTTTTAAAAATATTTTTTACTAGTAAGATATTTTCCATAGTAATATATTTTAAACAAAAAAATATCCTAATGACGACTTATATTATAAACAAATTATTATGTAAACAAGGCTATATTATATATGTGATTCTTTCTTGAACTGGAGAGAAAGTGTATAATGATACCAGCTTTTAACAGATTAATATTAAGGTTAATCCTTATGATGCATATAAAAAAATCGAGCGAAGAATCTCTTTTATGAAGGTACATATAGATTACAGAATAACCTCAAAAAATAATAAAATTGATAATAAAAAAAAACGAGGTTTGTAAACCCTCCAAATCAAATGTAAGAGAAAAAACACAAAAGTCTATTAATAAATCGGCCTAAACCAAATAAAGGGGTATATAGATATTATATATAGGGCAGCCATAACTCCAGAAAAGTGGCATACAATGCAAACCTCGTGGTGATAAACCTACTATGAGGAATTTTTATTCAATACAGCTTTACAGTTCAAATTTGACGGCCCGTTCACTTGATGCCTGATAATCTTGAATGTATTAGTCCAATTTGTCAATCTCTCAAATTTTCGTATTACCACTTAAAAAATTCAAAAAGGTTTTGAATAATTACAATCCTTGTAGTTTATTTATACTTACATAGTAATTCGTTAATTTTATAAATATAAAATCATCAAGAATACTTTGACAGAAATATTTGAATCACTCTTATAGAGTTGCCTCTGGCAAAGTAGCCTAGGCTGCTCATAGTCAAACGCATTAGATACTCTTATGCGCTTTCAAACATTTGACCGTCACAGATTTGCTCTACTTCAGAGAAAATAAGGCCGTATTTATATTTAATCATTTAAAAGGCTATTCAGCATACTCAAAAGCTTACTAACTAATTAGTAATATGAAAGATTTGATCTCGTTAACTTGTATTGCATATATCGAATTCTCTATTTCCTATAGCCTGAAAATTTTTTTAATAAAAAAGTACTATTTACATGCTTTAAATCAGGAACTTATATATTTTTCGAATATTAATTTTTCTTAATTTGTGCAACAAATAAAAATATAAAGACTATCACTACCCTAAATTCTCGACTATTCTTAACCTTCAAATAGAGTAACATTTACTCGTCTTCTTCTGTTTTAAATTCATTCATTATTTGCTTTAATGGCCCACATGGCAATGGTTTCGTCAGGTCCAAGATAAGTTTGTATATGAATACGACAACCGATTCTCTACTCAAAATAACCTTGAGTAGGTATTGCGACTTCCTATCCGTATCCTTAATATTCTCAGAGGCGAACTGATTATGCAAGACTATTTATGAATCTAATCCTTTTCTTATTCTTTAATCTTTCCATCACTTGTTCTATCCAGTTTTTTAAAACATTAGAAATAAAAAGACCATTAAGAAGCCACATGGACCTATCGAGACTGTCCCAGTCAAGCCAATAGAACCATTCACCAAACAATATGTTCATGCAAATCCACAAAGCACCCTAGGGCCTGTCAATAACTTACATAGTATAAACAAAGTCTAAAACATGCTCATAAAAATCCACAAAGCACCCTAGTTTCTCATCACTGTATCCTGTTCTATCTCTTCAAGTCAAGTCTTTCACAGGAAGAAACTTTTTTATTATTTGTGATGCTTACTAGCTCTCTTCGATTATACTCTCTGCTGATTTTCACATGAACGATTATTGCACAAGCGCAAGTCCCTCGAAGTGCACAAAGGCCCATTAAGACGGGTGATTCTCTCTGTCATGGAAGAGTACTTCCATTTCTTTCTCTTCAACTTCTAAAACCAGGCCAAAACCTTGATAATCAACTTCTTCTTCTAAATACTAGCATCAAAAGAAAATTAGTGCAACTTTTGTCTGGAGAATATTTGTATTTTACAAACTTTAATCATATATCTTTGTTATATATGGATTATACTGGAAATATATGTTGGTATAAAACAATGCAATAATAATTTTGGTAATTTTTGGTAATTTAAAGCGGCAATTTTAGGGTCATCCTTTAAAATCCAAGATTCTGTTCTGTCAGCTGCTCGTTTTTTATTTTTCACCACTGGCCTTTCATTCTGTAATTTAATCATCTATTTACTCATAATCGATCACTTTATGCTTCATTTTTTCTTTTCCTTAAAAATTCCCACCCCGGAAGTTTTTGTGATGACGTTCTCCCTTCGTGCACATGGCAACTGCTTTCCCACCCCTTTGCTTCTGCTCTACGTTAAGTCTTAAGAAGAGAGAAGCGACAGAAGGTGGCAGCCGGAAATTAGGTGTTATTAATAGTGAGTTGCGTTTCCTCAACATAGTCCATGAAGATTATTAATTGATATTATATGGTTTCTTACTTATCTTCTTAATTTTTCATTCAACTTTTTAGGGGCGGTTTGATGTGGGGGCTCCCGATCGCCAGTTCTAATTTTAAACGGTTACAAAGTGCTTTCCCGCGCTAATGGACCGACGAAACCCCAGTTACGTCGAAACCAAATCCACACTCCCATTGTCGAAATTAATCGTTTCCTTTTAACTTCTTGGACTTTACTCTTATGTTAAAAAAAATAAGGGTATGATCTATATGTGTTAATCATCCATTACATCGGTTTCTCAACCCCTCCCGCACACATACCTTGTAGTGAGCATGTAATTGTTGGAACACCTTCGATGCTACTAAGCCAAGACTTTATAAAGAAGTTAATCACCACCACCCCCATTTTCTGGCGCAAAAAAAGTATCCGCCTCTGTATAGTCAATGAGGCGACCGATTGGGTTGCTGTCCTAACATTGTTTATATCCACGCTTTGAAATTTTTCAGGAAGTCGGGTTAACTTTTTTTTTTTATAATTATATAATTTTCGTCCATTGACTATGAAATGTTCTGCCTGATGTGACATAAATTTCACATTTGGCTCAGTCTTTGATATAATTTTCGCTGTTAGCTTAGCTTAATATAGTTTTATTTTTTTGTTACATGATGTTTGCTTTCGAAAGGGATTGACCCATATATATATAAATTTTCATTCATTAACTCATTTTAATCACTGACCTTACACTATTGACTCACGATCGAAATTGATTTATGACTCATCTCTCTACTTAAATAAATACTCTCTACTTATGGCATTAATAAATTTCTACTGCTCTCCTGGTATAAGTGTCGAAATACTTTGAAGAGATAGTTATGATAAACAATAAATATGATCTATCCATATATAACTAAGTGGCCATCCATTATTCATATAGGAAGTTGCTTTCAGCTATCTGGGGAGGCAAAATAATTCATACTTTAAAGCTATTACATAACGTCTGGTTTCACTGGCATTCTACGGGGTGATGAAAAGTTTTTAGAAAGGATGCTTATCTACTTTTATTCCTATTATAATGGTAAACATATTCTCATTAAATTTACCATTTATCATATTTATCACGTGTTCTAAAATAAGTTTTCCCGTTAAAACTGAACCTATTATATAAGTATACTCTATAAGTAATACTATAAGTAGTTTTATAAGCATAATCTCTCTCCTGATAAAAATACTTAGGTTCTGTCCGTCAGTCTGGAAGTTTTATTTTTTTTGTTTTTAGTACTTTGCTATTAAATGCTACCAACAATGAAATTTCCAGTTGCCCGTTTCATAACTGATTAATGACCTTAAGAGAAAGGTAATAACCTATGGAACCAGTTACGTTTTACGGATCCGTCCCAGTGTAAACTTTAATAAAATAAAATTTTAAATCTTTATTTTTTTAAACTAAAGGTAATAATCCTACCACAAGGGTAAACCGCAAAAATTGGCAGGAGTTATCGGTACTAAGGTCCTCGGCCTTCCGTAATTGAGGACGACAAGGGAGGGTTACTATTTTCCCCCCCTCTCGGGGGAGGGTCTCGGTAAAATTCCTCCAGCTTACTTTCTGAGTATTTGTAGGTGATCGAGGTGCGGTTCCTCCGCACCCTCTAACCCTACGGGCGAGATGTAAATATAAATTACGTTCAAACTCCATCCTCTGTCGTGTAAGGAGAGAGGTATAAAATTATTTCTTATTAAATTGCATGTCAATTTCATATAAACATGCAAATCTCTCTAGACCTAATAAACTATAAATCATGATCTACACACTATATGTTTGGTTTATTGAATGTAAAGTATTAAGAAATGCTACTATTATTTTGAGTTAAAGTACATTCTATAACATGAAATTAAAAAAAAAAAAGTTAACATATTTGTTAATGACAGTTTATACACTATGTAGCCCAAAATTCGGTATGGCGAAACCGTTGTAGTGAATCTTAATGCAATTACTTGTGGAACGAACACTTACTGTATCCGAAGTTAAGGAAGTAAATTATTTCCTATTTATCTTGAATATTCTATAATTAAACAATAATTTTTAATTTTCAGTTAAATTATATTCTCACATAAACTTTTCTCAATTTATAAAATTAAAGTATAAACTTGTAAAAAATTTCCATAATAATAAAATAATATACTATTCATTCGTCTGAAAATATTTCTGTTATGGTACCTATACAATTCATTAAATTTATTGTATTATTATACAACAATTTCCTAACATATTTCAATATTTAAAAGGAGAAATAAAATTGTGATTACCTTTATATTATATTTTTTGTTCGTGCAATTATTTGAGGAAGTGAAAAAATAAAATATTATATATATCAATTCTTTTTATTTACTTTTTTTCATTATATTTTTAAAAAAAAATAATATTTTCAAAATTTGAATTCGTTATTATTTATTTTCCAAATAAATGATTTAAAGTATTTCGATTTTTATCCTAGTTTACTTGTAGTCGACACACGTTTCTAAAGATACTAATTTACCATATTAAATGGTATATTTAATATATAATATTATATATATTAATATTATATATATATATATTATTAATATATATAAAATATATATAATCATTATATATATATATATTAATATTATATATATATATATATTTTATATAATATATATATATATATAATATAATATATATATATATATACATATATATTATATATTATATATATATATATAAATATAATTATTATAATATATATAATATAATATATATATTATATTATATATATATAGTATATATAATATATAATAATATATATAATATTTATATATATATATATATATTATATATATATATATATAATATACTTAATTAATTAATAATTATAATATATATTATTATATTAATATATTTATAATTATATATATAATTAATTAATATATATATATATAAATATATATATATATTATATAATTAATATTAATATATATATTATTTTAATATATATTTATATATATATTATATTTATATATATATGGGACATTATTATAATTATATAGCCTTGATTGACTGCAAACTATAATTATATAGATAATTAAACTATATTATATATATATTATAGCAGTGTAAATAATATATAGGTTAAGTTGGTTAGGTTTTATGAGTTATAGGTACGATGGTTTGTTAGTGATTAGTTAAGGTTGTAGAGTTTGATATAGGTTAGGTTATTAATCCTAAAATAAATTTAAAATGTAACTAAAATTACTTAATTAAAATTATTAAATAAATAAACGATACATATTATAATTAATTGATTTTCGCTCTATGGAAATAGATATATATACAAAACCATAGCTTAATATAATATCCATATATATATATATAATATATATATATATATATATACATTGTAGCTCGGTATATATATATGCCTTCAAGAACCTCAATATGTTTACATAAATATCTCATATATTTGATATTAATACGAATACCAATAGTTATCGAATTGAGTTGTATTAGTCTGAAAGTTTCTATATCAGCCAATAATTATCTATTATAATACATAATTATCCATATCGATTATAGTAAAATAAGATATTCTATAAATCTAGATTTAATTAATATATAATTAATAGTACACATTTTAGATAAAATTCTTTATCATCACGATATAGGTAAAAAATTATGTATACAGTATAATTTATGTCTAGATTAATATTTTGATACTTTTGTCACATATTTATTTTGGTATGTAATAATTTAACTTATAATCTCCTAATATATAATACTCTTCCTATATTCTTTCTGATAGATATATGAGCAGCCATATCTAGTGTGGGGACGATACAAGATCCAGGCTTTCCAAATATAGCTAGGTGCGTAGCGGCATGCTGCTAAAGTTATGTGCTTTAAAAATAAATGGTCTCTCACTGTAGAGCTCCTCTCGAAAAACTCTCTTTTCTGTTTTTCTCTGAACGACCAAGAACATAAATTTTACAATTCTTTTAAATACTTCAAATTACTTAACTGTAAAACTCATTATATTTTTAGGTATATATATTACTTAAAAAATTTTGGACTCACATACTAATTTTATGGTAGTATATATTCTATATTTCTAGGTGAAGAAAAAGTTATTCTTTTGCAGTTTTTTATATAATTCATTAAAAGCAGCACATGCAACACCGGTAATATATATATATATATATATAATTATTATAATATATATAATTATACTATAATATATATATATAATATTATATATATTAATACTTACATATAATATATTATAATAATATATATATATAATATATATATATATAATAATTAATAGTATATAATTAAAATAAACTAAATTATAAATTATATATATATAATATATATATATTATATATTATATCATATATTAATTACTATATTCAGGTGAGGCGTAGCTACTCGTGGCCATAGATCACGAGCTGTGCGTTTGCTGGCCCAAGCCAGAGTTTTGGCTTCGCGCTGACATTAACCCGCACCCTAATTTTTTTAGGCGCCATACGAGAGCGTGTGGCAGTTAGTGTGCACGCACTCATATCCCTAAAATTCGGTTTATTAGAGCTGCTATATTCACGTCGTCTTATGGAGATATTTTTTCGTCCAAAACAATTTTTTTAGATAGAAAGGGCGGCATTCTTAAGCAATAATATAGAAGACAGATCAACAGACCTAATGTGTCATCTTATGTGCTGACTACATATAATACAAGCTTCGACCGCCTTATGAAAATGATATAGGTGATAACAATTCAAAATTGTGTAAAAATACCCCTTAAAAAAGTTATATACGTATTACCTATATTATAAAGACATTGCATATACTGGTTATCCATATATCGCTTTCAGCAAAATGAGATTCCTCGGAACGGAAATGAGAAATACTATTTATAGCTCCAATCTCTTCACTTTTAATTACTTTTTTGAGTAGGAGAATTTATAAAATAATGTGTGTGAAAATATGGGATTACCGCGTGGACGTGACTTTATTAACCTACAACTTGCTACGTCAATTGCTTTATCACAGAAACTAAAACCTCTTATGTTTTCTACATATAAACTATGAAATTTCTCAAATAATTTAGTGTGAAATACGGAATCAATTTCTGAGGAAAAATATATGGACCATCTCCAGATATGTTCCATATATATAATTTAGCGTCTATTCAAGTTACCTAGAGTTATATAATAGATGATTAACGAAGTTAATGTATTTGTGATATTTATTTATGCTAGTGTTTTGTCTAGATGACTCTTGCTTATATATATATTATTATATATATATATATTAATTAGTATTATATTTATATTATTAAAAATATATCTCTCTATTCTCTTACTATCTCTATATGTTTTGTTTACGTTTAAACTGCTTACCCTCTCATCTTCTATCTCTCTCTCTCCTTCTCTTCTCTCTTCCGTGTCTCTCTCTCTCTCTTCTCTCTCTCTCTCTCTCTCTCTCTCTATTCTTATCTATCTTCTATCTATCTATCATATCTATCATACTATTCAACGACTAATCTTAACATAATTAACAAGTCCAATTTTACATTTAATCTATATTCTATATATATATATTTATAATTATTAATATATATTAATTAATATTAATATATATTATATAATATTAATATAATATATTATATAATATTAATATATATATATATATATATATATATTATATATATATTTAATATATATATATTAATAAAATTATAACTGGTTCTATAAGTAGTTATACTGTTAAACTAACTCAATAAAATAATTTTGGCAACTTTATATGAGCCTATTGTAAGTATTTTACAACTTTCATATAGTGCTCAGCGCTCGAGCTGATAAATATATATATAAAACCTTCCTAGGGTAGAAATACATGATCAACCTATTATATATATAAGGACATGGGAGGAGTGAGGAATAAAAGGGTACATTTAACGATATTAGTTTACAGGATTTTAATCACAAAAAATTATAATAAGGTGTGGTTTTTTATTTAATATACTTTTTTATACTTTTTTAATAAATAATATCTTAGCTTTTTATTTTAATTATCGTCTCCTCACTTAAGGTATTATACTGATATGGGCCATACATGTTTCAAGTATCCGGGCGCTCCCAAGCGTATAAGCTTACGAACGCGAAAATATAGTTTTTTCTCGTTAGTGAGAGAAGCAATCCGTACATATACTGCAAGGTGTCTGGGAATAACAATGTTTGATGGACCATTGCATACTAATATTGGGCGCAGTGCATTGTGCCGGGCTTAATAGGGTCATACATATACGATGTTACTCTTTGTTTTACACAATGCGAGGCAGTAGAATTATAAGAGTATAACGGCAAGCAATAACACTCACAAAATAAAATAATACATGCGCTCCCAAGCCTCTTTGAATATAATAAGTTAATTAAGTTAATAGGTATAATAATATCTTATTTAAGATGATTTTAGATTTAGTTTAAATAGATTTTAAACTATATCTATAAATAATTGATTTACATAAGGTTAGCACTGATGGAGTGAGTTGTAATTTAATTAGTTTCCCAAGAAATTTAAACTTTGATTGTTTTGTTATTTTTATTTTTATATAATAATATTTCTTTATATATGTGAAGCTGCTTTAATACAAAGTATTCATAATTTGGACTTATTAAGAGACTTATTTTTCACTTCAATATGTTATTGTTAATAATAATTGATTCTAAAGCATTTTATAATAACCAATAAATACAAAATTGAATATTATATTAATATACTTATGGAGGTGGATTGACAGATAATCTACATGAATCTATATTACTTAATATATAAACTATATATATTATAATATATATTATATATATATATTAAAATTATAATTACATATATATAAATACTATATAATATATAATATATATAATATATATATATATATTATATATTATATATATTATATATAATTATATATATATATATATTATATATATTATATATTATATATATATATAATATATATATATATAATATATTATAGATATTAATTATAATATATAATATATAATAAATATTATATATATATATTATATTAATATATTATATTATATATATTAATTATACTATTATGGTGATGTTCAGGTGATATTTACTGTAGTGATACGCCTCGCGGTCGATACTCAGTTGTATATAAACTATACTCTTAGTGATGCGTGGTTAAAACCGTTGTATATTTTTTGTGCTTTGGGAATGTTGTTTTCCTCTAATATGTATTGCCTCTGGGCAATATGGTAAAAATAAATTATAACATAAAAAAGTAAAATAAATAATGAAAATTCCTTAATAATCTCAGTCATCTTCAAAAAGGACTACCATTGATGGATAAAAAACCACGGATGATTACCCGAAAAAATATAAGGGAGGAACCAGTTATACGATTCTTTTGGACGAATTTACCGTACTGGTCAACAAGTTTCCAATGTATTTAGAATATTTAATGTGTAAATATATATATTATATATAATAAAAAGAAATAAAACATCTATCCTGGAAAGATAATGTGATTAGAAAAACCGTCAATAGAAAGAGTGGCCATAGTTTAGGGTACAGGACCTGGTTCATCTCGGCCTTTCCGGTTTAACTCGTTAAGAGAAGTGAACTGAGACTCAGTGTCTGAGTTTTAAGGACTATTTCCACCTCTCGGTGTCGTGTGTTTTAGTGTGTGGTCTTCCTGCGTACTAACCCACCTAGACCCCAATGCTTTGGTATTTGTAAACCCGCACCGGATGGCATGGATTCCGCGGGGGGGTCTTCTTTCGCTCTCTCGCCGGCCACTACCGCGGCTACGCGTAGGGTAATCTGTAGTTACACCCCCGTCCTCCCCCCCTCGTGAGGTCGCGGTCTCCCCCCCGCTCTGGGTATTTGGGTGTCGCGCGGTTCCTGCCGGCCCTCCCCTACGGTATGGGAAAAACGCCCGCTCGCGCCTCGCGCTATGTCCCCCGTCCGCGTACGAGCCTCTCTTTTTTATGTTTTCTCGTTTTTTATATGGCTTTAAAAGATTTAATTTCAGGTGTGTGAAAGGTTTCTTTATGATTTATTTTATATTCTTATTACAAAATCTCTAATAAAAAGGTCCTGTACTAACATAGATTCTTCTTGTGAGCAAAATATAACATCAAATATATATTATCTCGTAGACAAATTATACTCGCTAATAATTATGGTTTTTTTCTTGTTATCTTTTTCATAACATCTTAATGTAAGATATTACTTCATTTAAGTAAATATTCCAAAAATAGGTAATATCACATATTTCTCTGTCTGGTTTTGTCTACTATTGTGTATGCTGAGTAATAATTTTATTTTCTTATTATCTTTTCTAATTTCATGAATGATTGTAATGGTTACATTTTGGCCAGGCAATAATTCTTTCTGTAAGTGTGGGTCGTAACCTAAGTTTCTTTGAGATCAAGGTCTACAATTTTTGTTTAATAACTCTTCTGATTCTGTAATGACTATAAAAAATGAGAAATTAATTTTATAAAATAAAGTTATTTTGAAAGTAACAATTAATTGTCCGAGGACTGTTATTCCAAAATTAATGGCCAATGTGTCCATCACATTGAAATATCCATTATTAGTATCTAATCTTATACTAGCTAAATTGTTTAAATAAAAAAACAAAAAATAATAAATCAAAACTTGTACCGAGAGTCTTATAAGAAACTTATAACATTTAGCACGGTACCTATATATATTATATAATATATATATTAATATATATTAATATATATAATATATATATTAATATTAATAATATATATATATATATCATATATTATATATATTATATTAATATATATATTATATCATAATATATATATATATATATATAATAATATATAATATATATATATATACTATATTACTATACATATATATATATATATATATATAATAAATTAAAATAAATTATTTATATTAAAAATTTAAATTTAATTATTTAAAATAAATAATATATATATAAATATTATATTAAAATATTATATATATTATATATATATATTATATATATATAATAATAAAATATATATATTATAATATAATATATATATATATAATATAATATATATAACATACTATAAACTAATATATATATATAAATAACTAATACTATATAATATATAATATATATATATTATATATATATATATAAATATATATAATATATATATAATATATTTTATTATAGGATTATAACAATAGGTTGGCGCTCACATTAATCGTGCCTAAACCGCTTAAGATGAATATGTTAAGACGAAAGACAACGCAAGTAGTAACTATGAATGAAGGGTTACCAAGAATTAATCTGCCTTCCGTGGGTCGTTGAACAACCTGACTATGATGGTCTTTGGAAACCTCCCAAACTTTTTTGGGGGAGGATGTGACTACAGCTGGCCCTCATCAAGCAGACACGCAAGGCCGACAGGCAATAATTAAGTTAAACCTCAACCATCATGCAAACATAGCGATAGAGAGTAATCTAAATCCCATGAGATAGGAGCCATGATTAATTTCTTACCTATCTCATTTTATGTTCTGTTCTTTATACTATGTTCAATATATAATATGTATTACGAAATTAATTAAATTTGGCAAATTATGTTAATATCTAAATAAATATAATAGAAATGAGGGAGATAGGACAGGTCTGAGGACACCTGGTGATGTCTGACGTTAATATACTTGACGGTGAACATCGGGTTGACTTTATATTAGTTAAAACAGTTCTATATTGAGATATCCAAACTTTGTTTAGGGTTGGAGTGAATGTGCTCTAGATTGTATATAGCACCGGGTACATATTTTGGTCTCCTCGCAACATTGCAGTGATTTGTTCGAAATATCCCAGAGTTAAAGTTGATAAAGTATTAATATTTCGGTTTAATCTCATTAAGTACTTCATTATATGTTCTTCTTTAACATCTTATTCTTAATATCCCGCGATTATTCCAATCGCGGAAGATATTCCTGAAGCACTCCTCGAAAATATTCCAGAAAACAGAAAATTTCAGCAGGTAGAGGCAACTATGATTACAAGTGAAACATGAAGGACTGGTGATCAACGCTGTCCGAAATGGGGTATTTATATGTCGCCTTTGTATTTCTGTTTTGAATGCTGTTCTGTTGCTTTACCATTGGTCTTGAGTGATCTCGCTTCATAGAATCCAACTTTTTTGGGGTTGGAGGAATTGCTACTCTAGTGTATATAGTACAACTCAGTGTCATTTTTTGTATATAGTACCTCACCGCGCAGACCTTAATGCCTAGTCACTGGTTCAACTGAGATCTCTAGGAGAGAAGGGCAGGTTACTCTCTCCATGTTCGATACCCTTCTGGCAAACTACATTGATGAGGGTGTGTGCTGTTCTCTGTTTTTCACATACCCTTAGTTATTAGGTGAGAGGCGGAGGTAACTACTCCCGCTCGTAACACATCTCCAAAATAACCAAATAAGTAGTCACTCAATAGTGATATAGTTACGTAGATGAACCCTTCCTACTTGTAGTAAGTAGGTGATATAATAAATATCCTTAACCCCGGTTAAGTTCCTCTCAATAGGAAGTAGTCCGAATAGATAGACAACTACCACGAACTCTATTGCTCATCGGTTATCTCAGGTTACCCCTTGGGAGTGGTATTTATTATTAGTTATAATAAAAATAATACTCCAAGCAATAAATAATAAAACTATATATATATATAAATTGATCTGAGTAAAGAGTAGTTGTTATTAAATATGATTGTACCAGATGACAGACCACCTAATAAATATCGTGACAGACAAAGCGTCCAACCTAGATGTATTATATAATAGGGCTTTCTCCTTCAATATTACTATAATTTATATATTAACAATATTTTTTTTTTTTATACATTTTCCTATAAACTATTATAAAATGTTATACCTAGGGATTCCAAAAATGGTATATTCCTATTTCGCTCATGTAGTCATATTATTAGTTATGAGATATTAATTTTATTTTTTTTATATATTTTTTTTTTTTATACTATTTCTCAACTCCCTTATAAACAGTCTCATATATATTATATTGATCATAGGACTTACTAGTTAGTGAAAAAATTTATTATTTAATACGATCAGCTTCCCTCCCGGTATAGTGGTCGATATTTTAGTTTTAATAACTTTACCCATTATATTATAATATATAATATCAATATAATCATTAACTTAATATTAATAATATATATATTATATATATATATAAGAAGAAAGACAATAAATAAAATAGAATACATTTGTATGTAAATAGAAGTTTTAAAGTGATGTGTAAATAATATTAAAAAATTAAAAATAATATATTATTTATAATTTATTAAAAACTATAAATATAATTTTGAATACCTATTATTATTACCTTATATATGCCGTTAAATTAAATGAGGAAAAGATCACTTAAATTATAAGAGCAGTTGCAGCAAAATAATTAATTTATTAAAAAGTAAACTGGCCAGCATTTAAGGAAATTTTATCAACTACTGTTTTGAATCCAAATAATCATAATTGTCAAACACAAATTTTTCTGTGGCACAACTTATCATAGCCAGGTCCGTTTAACCTGGTCGTCGTTCCTGCTCCTTATAACACTGATGCACTTATGTTTGTCATACCATCTGCGTTTGGGCACAGGGTTGGGGATGTTTGGGCATTATTTTCTTCTTCAAGACCGACTTTGCGCCGGAAAAAAAACGTAATTAATGTCCTTCTTATAGTTGCCTACAGTATTGCGGATTTCTGGTAGTATTGTTTCAAATCATTTACTACTAGATTAGTTTGTGTGAAGAGAAATGAAAAGAACAATGCTTTTTTATACTTTTTCCGGCAATATTGCTGTGCGACACCCTCCTTCTTTTGGCCAGACATCGGGGTAGAACAGCCAATCGAAACCCAAGCCCACGCATTCTCGGCATCCAGTTCTTCGGTCCGTGAAACAATAATCCGGTAAATTGGTATTTCTGCTCCAATGAGTTTTTGCGGATCCTCAAGCGCTTATTATAAGACTTGGGGGAGACCAACATAGAATCTTAATAAGTGCATGTCTGATATCGACCTCCAACTCTATCTTCATCTGTCTTATATGCCACAGTTATGGTGCGCTATATCCACGCCTTCTAAGCTCTTCTTGCATATCGCTCCATAAGATTTAAGGAGTAGATTAGACTCCGATTCCCGAATTAAACCACGTAATATTCGCTGATCCTGCCCATTATTCCTCTCCTCCATTTCACCTATTCTTTCCGAAATGATTTTGATTTAAGCATGTGAGGAAAGATATTTGTAGATATATGTCAATTAATAATATCGTGTACTTCGTCGGTTTTTATAATTTTCAGATTTTTAATTATATTTGTCTGTTAGTATAGAGTTTGTGGGTTTGTAACTGATTTATGAGTCATGACAATATTGCAATGGTTTCGTGAGTTGGAGGTGGTTGAGTATTGTAATTAACAAAAGTAAAAAATATAAATATAACAAAAAAAATTTTTTTTTGACAATTTTTAAAGCTAACCTAAACCTAAATTTCTAAAACCTGAGCAATATCTGATCCACGTTTGTGAATTTACTCAATATATTTTTGGGTTTAATCAATTTAATTTTTTTTTCACTTCTTATAACAGTTATTTATTTTTTTTTTTTTTTTTTTTTTTTTTTTTTTTTTTTTTTTTTTTTTTTTTATTTTTTTTATTTTTAAATTTAATTTTTTTGTGGTTGCGGAAGTTATTTTTAAAGCAAGAATTAAATGAGGAAAAAAGGTTACGTGAGTTTGAGTTTTTATTATTTTTTTTTATTGTACAAAATTTAATTTTTAATATAATTTTAAATTAGCACAAACTTTTTAATTTAGGTTTCAGCGTAAATATCAATTTAATCCCCGATTTCTCGCTTTGTTTTTTTTCCTGTTTTTTTTCTGCAGTTTATTCGTGTGTGTGCGTGTGTGTGTGCGGGTGTGTGTGTGTGGTTGGTGGTGGTGTGTTGTGTGTGTGGTGTGTGTGTGGTGTGTGTGTGTGTGTGTGTGGTGTGTGTGTGTGTGGATGGCAGATTTGCGTAGGTGCGGGCTTTATCGACTTTATAAACATCCGCGGCTTAAACTCTAACTCTGCTCAGCCGTGGAATACCACCTCTCTAACTCGAACCCTAACCTTTTGCTCTTGCCTGAGACTCAGATGGCTAAGAAGAACTTATCTTTCCTCTTAACTCGTTTAATAATAATAATTCGGTCTACCGACCTAAAACGAAATTCAGGAGAGGTTTTATATTATGCAAGTCGTGAACAATAGGCAAAAATATAAACTCGTATAATAATGCAAAATTTAAATGTGCAAAAATAGAATTAAATAAATGAATCATTATATTATATATATATACTTATTAATATATATATATTTATATATATATATATAACCCCTATAATTAAATATATATATTAATATATATATCATATATATAATATATATATATATAGTATATATATATATATATATATATATATATAGTATAATATATATATACTATATATATATATATACATATATATATTATATATAATATATATAATATATTAATAATTATATATATATATATATATATATAATATATATTATATATATATATATATATATAGTATATATATATATACTATACGTAATATAATATAATCATATATATATTATAATATATATATTTATATATATATTATAATATATATATATATTATATATATTATATATATATATATATTATACCGTAATATATATATATATATAGTATATATATATATATATATATATATATATATATATATAATATATATATATATATATATAATATTATATATATATATCTTTTATTATACTTTTACGATTATATAATATATATATATATATATATATATATATATATATATATATATATATATATATTATACTTATACCGTATATATTATAATATTATATATATATATATAATATAAAAATAATAGATATTTGAGCACAGTCGGGACATAATACAGACTTTCCTTCCTCCCAGTTCTAGACGACAGGGCTTGCAACCCGGTCCTTTACATTTTTTTGCTTGAATAACTCCTGGACCAGCATCAGAAACTTTTGCGCCTAGAAAACACGATCTTCAGGAGAGCTCTGGGAGAACGATTTTAGAGGCCAAATGGAAGAAGATGCTAGTTCGCATTGAAAGTGGAAAATCCTACTAACCGTAGTATTAACTCAAGGCACTAGCATCGAAAATCCATTGGCGCCGAGAAAGAGTTTTCTAGAGTGCTCCGGAATAAAAAAAAACCAATTGGTTCATTGTGAAGTGCAGAATGTGTTTTTGAGTGCTCTCGGTTGATAGGTTATATTTATTTTATTTATTGTTATTATTATTATGTAAAGCTGTGTTTAGTGAAAGTGTGTGTTTTTCAATCTTGTCTTTGTTTTAATTAAAGTTTTTATTAACTCATATCAGTTAGTATACATTTATTAGTTTCAGAGAAGTTCTGCGCGTAGAGTTTTTAAAAGATAAGTTCTAGTTTTAAGTTTTTTTTTCTTTTCTTTGTCAAGTTTTGTGGTTGCGAATTTTTAGTAAGGTAAATTTTGAAAGGTTACGTAAGTTTGAGTTTTATTTTTTTTATTATACAAAATTTGATTTTTAATTAATTTTAGCACATTAAACTTTTTTTAACTTAGGTTTTTAGCGTTTGACTCATTTTATCTCTTTCAATTTTTCCTTTTGTTTTTTGTCTAATGCTTTGGCTTTTTGTTCTTGTTTGTGTGGTGTGCGTGGTGTGTGTAGGTGTGTGTTGTGTTGGTGTGTGTGTATGTGTGTGATGGCAGATTTTGCGTAGGTGCGGACTTTTCTAATGACTTCACCAAACATCCCGTGGCTTAAACTCTAAACTCCTGCTTCGTGAATACCACGCATCTCTAACTCTAACAGCCTAATCTTTTGCTCTTGTCTGAGACTCAGATGGCTAAGAATTCATCCTCTAACTCGTTTAATGTATCCAACTATAACTTATTTCATAATTTCCGTCTAAAGGGTGGAGTATGTGCCTATGTAAACCAATTAACACTCCTGTAAACAAACGTCTCGTGAATCTCGCAAATCTCCTAATTTGAATGTCTGGGCTTAAAATCTTTCTTCCTTTCTTCCTACAATAATCTTGTGTTTCTGCTACTGTTCTCCCTAACAGAACAGATTTTTCCTAAGCGCCTTTTTTGAAAAATTTTTTACTTACTTCTCACGAAGACTGTTATACATTTTTTTCATCCAAATACTGAGTCCTGCTAGTTTAGGGGATTTCAATGTACACAACACGAATGGTTGGGGTCCTCTCATACTGATTTAGGTGGGGAGGAGGGCGAATCATTCAGCATTCTCAACGATCTGGAGCAACTAATTAAAGAAGCCACACACATTCCGGATCGTCCAACCAAATTCTTGAACACACTTGACCCTATGTTTCACCACTAGTCTTCTCTCTATAAATATACCACCCTCGCTCCTATTGGTAAATCTGACCCAACCTTATATCTCTTAATTATAATACTTTTTCCCCTCCAACAGCTCCATCCTGCACTGTGCGTTCTTTCTGGCAATTTTGATCGGGCCGATTGGGGGAGCTTTGCGCTGCTTCTACGCTAACTATAATTGAATGACTGCTTTGACTCTGGTGATGCCTTTCGGCTTCTGCCGTCAAGTTGGGAAAGCTGTAATCGTTGATTGGGATGGAGCAGGCTCATTCCTTCTTCGACTAAAAATCTTTCTCTCCTCATAATCCATGGTTCGATCGTAAGTTGGTTTCTCTGGCCCATTCAGGCTAGAGACAGTGCGTATCGGGGGCGGAAAAATTCTCGTTCTTCTCTCACTCTTATCATTCTTGTTAATTTTCATTCAGCTAGAAAATCGTTTGCAGGGGATAACTCTTTCGACGAAGCGAAAGGCGGGCTTCATCAAAACGAAAGTGCGCTAACCTACTTGGTTCTATTACTGGACAAATCTTTCTGGCCTCTGGCCAAAAACATCTCCAACAACTTCCGTAAATATCTAGCCTTTCCTCCTCTTATTCAATCTGATGGTTCTGTTGCTAATTCTCAAACTGAAAAGGCCAATCTCGTTGGTCTCCTATTTTTCCTCTAACTCAACCCTGGACGATCTGGCATTCCTCTTCCTCCTCCCTGTCTCTTCTCCAGGTGTCCTATGCCCTTTTGCCTGAGATACATTTGATTTCGGGTTGGCAATGGGCTCCTGAAATCTATGAACGTTAGGAAAGGTGGGTGGGCCCGGATGGCATTCCTCCCTGAATTTTGAGGGAGTGTGCTTCCCTGCTATCCCCGCCCCTCGTTCAACTATATTCTCTCTGCCTCAATACTAGCACTTTCCTCAAGTGGGGTTGAAGCGCGGCGTAATATGTCCAAGCCTATTTACCGAAGAAAGAGGTAGCTGCTTTAATACTTCCTATCTACTTTTGCCTCTATAGCTCTAACCTGTAATGCTATCTAAGATCTTCTTTGAAAAACCTTCTCAACATCTCATTTCTTAGACCAATCTGGGAATCTCATTCTCTTCCCCTTTTTTTTTTTTTTCCGATCGCCAGTTAGCGGCCTTTCGTCGCATGCGAGGTCTACTGGTATATCTTTCCTATCTAACCAGATTTAATGGTTTTTCGCACCTTTTAGGAAATTACACGCGGGAGACTTGCGTGGTGGAGCTTGACCATATCCAAAGCATTTGACCTGGTATGGCATATGTCGCTATTCTTTAAACTTATTTCTTTTAGTCTTTATCCTTCTCTTTGCTTATTTTTGTCTAGCTTCTTTGCTTTCAAATCGCTCAATATCGGCTGTTTGTTGATTGGGGTGACTTCTTTATTCATCTTCCTTTTCTTCCTGTCAATAGTGTGTTGCCTCAGGGGTTCTGAATCTTATCTCCTACTTTATTCTTACCTTTTCATTTAATGATCTTCTCGTCTGCACATCTAACTCTATCCACTCAGTATGCCGATGACTCGACCCTTCATAATCTTTCCAACTTATTTCAATTACTGCTTCTTCTTTTACCATTCAGAATTGCCTCTTCGTCCTAAATCTTCCCGATTCCATTCTCGTGATCTGGATAGAATATCCGGGTGGGGTCGTCCTCAACCTTGTGAAAAATTTTAATTCTTTAAAAAAACCCGCGCAAAATTCTTACAATCTCCCTCTCTAAGACACAACGATTCTAAATACTTTCTATCTGCTTTTTCGACGGTTTTTCTCTCGTCTCTCGCTGTTGACAATATAAACAATCCTTGCTTTAACATAAAACCAAAATAAATGTCTTGGATAACCTGAGCACATCAACAATGGTTGCTAGGGCGG
>JABUQX010122798.1:17500-20342 GCA_015478945.1 Trachelipus rathkii | reverse complement strand
CCATTCCAAAACTATGATTTGCTTGAATAGATTCTTCCTGAGAATCTTCCTCAGCGTTCTCGGCGATGGGGAATAGCAAACTTCTATGGTTATGCTCGTCCTCTACATTACGAGGACCTCGACACACAGTCGACTCCCATGCGAGGTTAGGCTGACTCAGGGGTAATGCACCTTTGACATTCCCAATGACTAAATCATAGACGACCTCCGGCAGCACTGCTGCGGTCGTTCTACCCACATAGTAAGGGGTATCCACATCTATGTTCGCGAGAGGAGCTTCTATCACCGTACCGTCCAGCAATCTTATCTTCATGTTGTCTCCAACATAACACCTCTTAGGTACGAATTTCTCTCGCACAACTACTACATTACAACCAGTATCTCGGAGAGTTTTGACTTGATAGCCATTCACCGTCCCATAAGTTACAGGTAGGTGTGACAACTTGTCATTTTCCACCTTCTCTACTTCATTCAGGAGATTCGGCTCTTCACCTGAACCATTCAGGACTTTATTGTGCCGCTTTCAGAGACTCCGGATGCTCCCGTGCTCTTTACTTCTTCCTTCTGTTTGCCTGAACTACTTTGTCCTCTACCACTACTGTTGAAATATGGAGGGGCTCTACAGTCTCTAGCGAGATGCCCTCTCCTCTGACACTTGTAGCACGTGATCACCGCCCTGGGCTCACTGCTACTGCGACGATGATTCTGTCTGTCGCCGCTTCCGCTACTGATCTTACCTTCATTGTTTGTTGCCCTTGATGTATGTTGGTCACTACTTTTATGATTACTATTCGTAGAGTAACCACTGCCTCTCGATCTAAAATTATTATTATTGTTATGATGACTTTTATCCGCGTGATTGTGATTCCGTGCGTGACTGTTTGTTACGAACTTTAAATGATGAGCTTCCATATATCCCTCTGAACTAACTATAATCTCCTCCGGTATTTTCTTCTTTGTTTCCCTCAGGTAAGTAGCGAGTTCTTTCGGGACAGTATTTAAATACTTGTCAACTGAGAAAAACTCAATGAGATCATCTGGTGTCATCGTTACGTTCGCTGCGGTAATCCACTTCTTCAGAGCTTCAATTATCTTTTGTAAGTACACCCTAGGGTTATCATCCTCCGTGGGACTCATATTCTTGTACTTGGCGCCGTACCCACTTTCAGTGAGACCGTACCTCACTAACAAAGCTCTTTTCTAGACCTTCATAGTTCTTAAGCTCTTCAACAGTCATATTGTTGAACACACTGACCGCCTTACTTGTAAGGAAACACCCTAAAACAAACGCTCGCTTTTCCTTTGGGATGTCATTTGCCTCCGCTTGTTTTTCGAACATTAACAAGTACTCCTCTATATCATTTCTTTTCTCATCAAAGAATGGAAGCTTCAACTTCGGGTATTTACTGGCGTAGGAAGTGCTGTGGCTGCTTTGAGTGCTTTGTGAAGCTACTGTTGCGTCATGTTGACGCTGTCTATCGTCAGCATCTAGCTTCATTTGCAACATTCTCTCCTCTGCTTCTCTTGCATCTTTTTCTGCCTCCAACTTAACTCTTTGAGCTTCAGCTTCGATCTTAGCTTTTTCTACTCCAGCTTCAGCCTCAAGCTTAGCTTTTTCTCTTCATCATCAAGCTAAGCTTTCTCTCTTTCGCTTTCAAGCTTGGCCTTTGTTCTCTCTTTCAGGCCTTCAATGCTTTAGCCTTTCTCTCTTTGGCTTTCAAGCGCTAACTTTTCTCCTGCATAAAGCAGCAGCAATCTTTTGCTGTTCAATCTCCGCTTCCTTAGCTAGTCTCTCCTTCAACATGTTAGCAGCTTCCTTACCCGATAAACCCAATGACTTACACATCTCCACAAATTCAGTGTTAGAAGCCATGGTTATAATAGTTTTACTCAAAACCAATTATAAAAATTACTGTTGGTAACAAAGTCACTTCTATAACGCACGAATCACAATCCCGTTTTCTACACAAAATTTTTTTTTTTCGAAATTTTGCTCCTACTGATACACGCAGGAAAACAAATTTCTTACAACAAAATTCATAAATAATATATATAATATTAATATATATATATATATATATAGTTATTATATATATATTATATATTATATATATATATATATATATATTTATATATATATATATAATATAATATATATATATATAATACAGCGTTTAAAAACAATCCGTAGTAAAATTGCAAAAATCTTATGGGAAAATAGTATTTCGTCCTAAACCCAAAGTGAGCTAAAATCAGGAATTCGAAATTACTATTTTCGCTTCACTCAACTTTGTAAATTTTACTTCCTATCTAAACCAAATAATAATATAATATATATATATATACCATAATATAATATATATATATATATATATATATATAATAGTATATATATATATATATACTATATATATATATATATATATATATATATGTATATAATATAATATATATATAATATATATATATCTTGATATATATATATAATATATCATATAATAGTATATATATATAAATATTATATATATATATAATATATAGTTATATATATATATATATATATATATAATATATATATATTATATAATATATATATATAGTATATATATATATATATAATTTTATAAAAGCATAAAATATAAAGTATTAAAATTATTCCAGTGTTTAATTGTTTCCAAACAATGGGTATTGTTGCAATAGCAAAATACTATTTCACCAATACGCATAAAATCATATACACGCAACTTCAATAAAATAAATAGTACAATAGACTATATTGACAGTTAAAAACTCAATATCAACATATATCCCAAATGTCAATATTAGTTACAACACTTAAACA
>JABUQX010122798.1:0-5000 GCA_015478945.1 Trachelipus rathkii | reverse complement strand
TATTGGTAAATATATCATCTTTCCAAATTCATTTTGCTTGAGTGTAGAATTTATTATTTCATTATTAAATATTTAGTTTTCTTGCCTATCATGATACCAGTATTACTTTTCATGCATTTATTGTATTAATGTTGATGATATTGAGGATATTCGATTGACATATTGCTTAAGGATGAGAGAATCTTTCAGGGGGGTACCAGATTTATTGAAAACATCACTGTTATTATCGACTACTTATACAAAACGAACCAGTCGTCTATAATGAGTACTTTTATGCATCATCAGTTACTAAATTGGTAAGTCCAAATATTTGTAAAGAAGGTTATTAAACGTGCAACAGGCTGCTGACTTCTCCCATTTGTGTTGATATTACTGCTATTATCGAAGACGAAATTCCAGCGTTTATTCTGACAATTGCTATTCAAGTGCCTGGCCACAGATTGTCATTTTGTTGGAAAGAGTAAGTAGATAAACATTGTCACCAATAAACTGGACCCTTTACATGATAGGTAAAATTGGGTAGCCTTCTTCCGGGATATCATGGTAGTCGATGTGTCAGCAGTTGTCTGTTATTCCTATACCTGATTTTGTTGTTGTTCATTTACTATTTGTTGTGTGCCTTTTGCACCAAAGTATTTTATTAAGCAGTTGTATGCTTTTTTGATAACAGTCGGTAATATTTGTTATTATTTCGTAAAATAAAGTATAATATTTTGTTTAGTTCATTGAGCGCAGCCAAAGGTATGTTTGAAATATGGTGCGTTCCACCAGCTAACTCTGGTTAACGCAAACGCTGGTCATCCTTTGGCACTCAAACGATAGCGAAAACCTTAAATATCTTTAACTGTCTTGTCCTTTGTGTATATATATATATATATATTATACATATATTACATATATTATTGTTGTTATTATTATTATATATATTATTATTATTATATATATTATATTATATATTATTATTAATAATATTATTATATATATTATTATTATTATTATTATTATTATTATTATATACATATATATATATATATATTATTATTATTATTATATATATTATATATATATATATATATTATTATTATTATTATTATATATCACACTATTCATATCACATGTATAGTCTTATTAGTCTTAAATATATATAAATATATACAAGGTACAACTTTATCTATACTTATATACATATATATATATATAGTATATATATATTATTATTATTATTATTATATTATTACATATATATATATATATATATATATATATATATATTTATATATATATATATATATATATACATATATATATATTATTATATATATATATATATATATATATATATATATATATATATATATATATATATATATATATATATATATATATATATATTATATATATATATATATTACATATATATATATCATTATTTAAAAAACTTATGGAATAAATATACACTCAAAAAATCAACAACTTATAAAGTCGATTTTCTGAGTTTGATCCTACCGCCTTTGTTTGTCCTAAGCCCTGAAAACTCATTTTCCATCTGATTTACAGGAAGTTTGTAAGTATTTTCATTTGTATATATATATATGTTATATATATATATTATATATATATATATATATATATATTATATATATATATATATATATATATATATATATATATATATATATATATATATATATATATATTTTCATTTTTATATATTTACATTTTTATATTTATTGAAGCTTGCACAAAATTATGAGTGTATCAGGTGGAACAAATTTGTAAAAAAAATAGCACAGAAAAATTTTGTATGAGGAAAATTGTGAGTGTTGACGTGCATATTTTTCAAAACTTAATAAAATGGCATCAAGTGAAGGATTAGTGGAGATGCGTAGAGCATTAGGGGTCAGTGGACAAGAGGCAAATAATTTTCTAATAGATTAAAGGGCGAAAGATAGAGAGATTTTCAGAGAGAGAGAGAGATGGAAGAAAAGAGACTAGCTAAAGAAACAGAGATGGAAGAAAAGAGACTAGCTAGAGAAGCAAAGATGGAGGAGAAAAAGCTAGCTAAAAATATAAATACAGAGATTTCAAATGGAAAGTGAACTTGAACAACGAAAGATAGCTGCAGCTTTGGAAGAAAAGAAATTAGAAGCTAGTAAGAGTGAAAGAGAGTCTGAAGAGAGATTACTTAAAATGAAATTGGACGCCGAAGACCGTCAGAGGCAACATGATGCTACTATAAATGCCTCTCAAAGCCCCACATTTGTAAATAATGCACCGTATGCCAGTAAGTTCCCTAAGTTAAAAATTGCCAAATTTTAATGAAAAAGAGAATGACATCGAAGAGTATCTTTTGCTATTTGAGATGTAGGCGGCGATGAGTGATGTCCAGAAAGAAAAGTTTGCTTTAGTTTTTGGGTTTTTATTAACAGGAAAGGCTGTTAAAGTTTTCAATAATTTCACAGTAGAGGAGTTGAAGAATTACGATGACCTTAAGCGAGCACTTTTGATACGATATAACCTGACAGAAAGTGGTTATTGTGCTAAGTACAAAAGTCTGAACCCTGCTGAAAATGACAGCTCAACGGTGTATATTAAGAAGATCGTAGAAGCACTTAGAAAATGTAAATATGACCGCAGAAGATCTTATTAACTTCTTCTCAATAGACAAATACATAAATACAGTGCCTAAAGAGTTTGCAATTTATCTGAAAGAAAAGAATGAAAAAGATATTGAGGAAATTATCATAAGCTCTGAGAACTATTTAGAGGCACATTCTATGAATTTAATGTCACGTCATTCAAACAGTCAGAGTCACAATAATACTAATCACAGCGTAAATAGCAATTATAAAGGTAAGACTAGCACAGGCTATCATAGAAACGATAACATAAAATCCAACAGCCAACACACTTCAAGACCTATGAGCAATGGAGCTAAGAATAGTGGGAATAACGACAGACGGGAACACCGTCGTAGCAGTAGTGAGCTAAGGGCGATAGTCACCTGCTACAGATGTTCCAGAAGAGGGCACTTGGCACGTGATTGCAAGGCACCTCCTTACTTCAACAACAAAGGCCGTAATTATAGTAAGTAAAACAGTAGACAAAGGGAAGATGGAAAAAGCTTTGCAGCTTCAGTGGATATTAATCGAAGGAAAGCCCTGAGATTCCAAGGTGAAGAATCATTTCTCCCTGCAGATGTTTGTTTGGATGCATACTCACACCATCTGCCGATTACTTACGGAACAGTCAATGGTTTCAGAGTGCAGATACTTAGAGAAAGTGGATGTAATTCGGTGGTAGTACGTGAAAGTACGTACCGAAAGAGTGCTACACAGGTACCCACACGACTATGAGGTTGCCTGACAGCACGGTGAGAGAAGTTCCGCTCGCAGATGTGGTGATTGATACCCCTTACTATGTGGGTAAGACTACTGTAGCAGTTCTGCCAGAGGTCGTGTATGATCTTGTAATAGGAAACATCGATGGGGCGTTACCCTCATATCTGCCAAATCATGGGAAGAGACTGTGTGTCAATGTCCTAGTGTCTCACAAGACAGGACAACTCAGAAGGAGATGTTGTTCCCCATAGTGGAGAGAGCTGAAGAGGATTCATCTGAAGAATCCAGTGAAAGGCAAGGTGCCATTAAACAAGATTGTATTCAAGATAGGGCGAGAATGGAAGAAGAAAAGATTATGGAGGAAAACCTGTCAAGTCACCAACCTGAAAACATAGTAGTCAGTGAAAATGAAGATTCATCCGCGAAAGCAAATTTGTGCGTGCACCAAGAGTCGTCCCAAGAGCCTACTATTGAAAAAGTTGCTGTTGAAGAGAGGGAAAAAGTTGTTATAGATTCTGTAGTGCCACTTGTTGATAGAGAGTGTGAAACGAAGATTTCTGACGTCCCAGGGATGTAAGCTTTAAGTAGTTTTATGAATAAGGATGTATGTGATGACACAACGGAAGATGGTGCCTTAGAGAAAGAAAATTTAGTGCCAATTGTAAATAATATTGCAACACAAACTATTTCCGTTCAAAATGTTATTGTTGAGGCCAGGATGAAACGACTTCTGAACTCATGCGCAACAGAAAGGTCTTTAAAGAGCGACAACGTGATGATATCACATTGCAAAGAATATGGAGGTCTGTCGAGAATGATGAAGAGAATTATATATTAGTAAAAAACGTTCTTTATAAAAGCGAGCAGAAACCAGTCCAGAAAGACTTATATGAAAACAGCACAATGATGAAACGTGGAAAGCGTCGCACGATAATAGATTTCAATGGACATAAAATTTAAAATATAAGTGCCAACCACAGTGAAGTTGTAGAGATTATACGACACGAGGGAGTAATGAAAAATAAAGAATGCGAGTGCCTAGAAGAGGTACGTAATAAAAGAGATATAATACAAGAGGTGATAAAGGACCAACAAGATGATAGGATGGATATCATCAAAGGTAATGATATTGATGACAGTTATAATAGACAAAATGTGGTAAGGCATAAAAATAGAAAGAAACACGTGAGTGAAAATGAAAGTGAACAACAAGATAAAGATGTTAAAGTGGAAAAGGAGAAAAGTGTAGACAATATACAGAAAAATGACTGTGTAAAGGAAGATATGTTGTACCCACGAGGAGGGGTCGAAAATAACGGAAGAGAGAGCTTTAAAGAAATTCCGCGAAAAAAGATATTTATGAAAAGATACATGACGGTGATGAGCAAATTGAAGGAGAGCGCCAAAAGATTTTATAGTAAAAATGTACCCCGTACCAAATGTAGTATAATGTGTCGAAAGAGATGGAAGTATCGTGATGATGGAAGCACCATGAAGAGACGAGATTCTGTAAGAAGATGGGTGAGGAGTAAAATAAGTAGAGAGTTATTTCAGAGAAGAGAGGTGATACATGAGTGAAAGGAGACAATCTGCACGAGGAGTAAAGCATGTAGAGGTGAGATGAGAAAGAAAGATTGTCGCATGAGGAGAGTTTCAGAC
>JABUQX010122797.1:0-32202 GCA_015478945.1 Trachelipus rathkii | reverse complement strand
AAATAAATAAATACGCATTCATATATCTATTATTCATTTTAAATTTTAGGGGGTGGGCATTCAGCAAGACAAGTCCACAATTCTGCAATTCCGCAATTGCCGGACTACCAAGAATAAAAATTGCGGAATTTGGATTGCGATAATTTGAAAAAAATTACAAAATTGCAGTTAGCAGAATGCCTAAATCATTCTGTAATTTCTCAATTCCGCAACCCAAAGGTTTGTTTGTCTTTTTTCTTTATATATTAAAAACAATGAACAAAAAACTAGGGCATGTACTAGTCTTAGATATGTACAAAAATAATTTTTCAACAATTTCTCAAGAAATAGTTGCTAAATTGCGGCTGATGGTAGAGGACTGGCGAAGCAGAAAAAGGTTGAGGAATGTTCAACAAAGTTAGCGGAATTGCGATTGCGGACTAACAAAAATGTTGCAGGTGCCCACCTGTTATTACTAGCAACAACAACATTGAAGTTGATATTTTCAACAATATTACCTTCACTAACACTAACACTATTAGAATAACAACAACTTTAATTACCATTACTAATACTAACACTAATAACACTAATTAAAAATAATATCACTATTAAACATTAACATCACTAATAGCACTTGGGATTGGGAGGTAGAGTCAACTGCAGGTAATACGATCCATACATGGGAAGAGACCAACAGCTGATATTTGTTCCCAACTCCATGCAGCATTTTGAGGAGTCCACCTGATAGACTAAGCATTTCTGATGTCATATTAAATGCAAACATTTGAAATAATCAATATTCAAGTGGTAGAGGCCTAGTTCTGCTTTTGAATGAACTAATTTTTTTAAAAATGTATACTCTATTTCACTTTTATTACTTACTTAACGAGTAATTTTTAATGCGAATTTAAATTTGACTTTCAATTTTAGAATTGAAACAAATAAATAGATTTATGCAAAAATTTAACATCAATTTCTCTTCATAAGATTATAATTTCTTGAGTGTTGATAATTTTATCTCACTCGTTTCGTTATTCTCTAAATCTAGGTATATAGTGCAGTAAAAATAGTGCTAGAGGTGGATCTAATTGCCACAAATATGATTCCTGTTGTAAATGGTATGTAATACGGTCCTAATCAATATACTAAAAATATACATTCGTTCTGTCACGCATAATGAGTTTTTTTCGGTCGCCATCTTCAAAAAACAGGAAAAATTCAAAAAAAATATATATATAAAATCAAATGTAGTATGAAATTATAGGAAATTTCATCCTGAAAAAGAATATGATATTGGTTTGTAAAAGTAAAATGTTTACTAATATAAATTAGGGGGGAAAATGGGATAAAAAATTATACCAACATGACCGTGAATTTACACCTTAAATGCTTAAATTATGCTATATTAAATTACATTACACCTTGCTGCGAGATTAATTTTGATTTCCTTTATTATCTGTTTCAGGTTGATAATCTTTGTTTTGAGTGAAGAAACAATCCTTAGAAAAATGGAAGAAGAAACCTGCTTTTTGTGTTCCAATGTGCTTTGTGACGATACTCCCTATGTCACATTAACAGCAAAAGTCTTGACGGGAAGTGTCAACGCGAGAAAACAAAGAGATGATAAAATCCATGAACTTTTCAATCCCATGCCTACTGGTGCTGTTAAAGTACATACAGAATGTGGACGTGTATGCGTCAATCCTATCAAAATAAAAAGTTATATAAAACTGAAAACATCGCAAAACGATATTCCTTTGGCCAGCTTGAGAACTCTACGAGGGAGTGTTGGATCGTTCAATTTCAAAGAGAATTGTTTGTTTAGTAGGCAGATTATTACGGGTTATGAAAAGCGTAAAAAAATGGCAGTCATTCTTGTGCGTACTTTCCAGTTTACGAGACAATTTTGAAAGTATGCAGTGCTAGAAGTGATTTATGGGCAGCAAATGTAAACACGAGAATTCTTTCAGTTATAGATTTACCTGCTGCAGAAGCTCGATATCACTAAGTGTGTAGTGTCAATTTTAGGAGAGGCAAACCCATTCCTGTGAAGTATACTCCTGAAGGCAGTGGTGGATTGCCCACATCAGTAGGCAGTCCGGTTGACACTGAAAGTTCTGATGCTTTGGTAAAGACATGTGAGTGGTTGCAAGAAAACTGTCAAGAGTCAATATCTGTCATTGACTTTGTGAAAAAAATGCGTAGTTTTTTATCAGAGGAAAGTGAGCCTAACACTTCTAGACATTTGAAGAAAAAATTGCAAGACTGGTTTGTTGACAACATCATAATATCAGGCACAGCGGATGGGAAATGTAACATGATAACATTTGGAAAAACTGTATCAAACACAATCTTGGAGTATCACATGACCCTGATGAAGAAAAATTTAGATTAATCGACTCAGCAAAACTGATCAGAACTGAAATAAATATGTTGCACAAAAATAAGGAACTTCATCCTAGTGCATCAGATAGTGTATCCGGTGAAGAAAACAAGACATATTAACCCCTGATTTACTAACATTTTGGATATCCTATTCGGTGGCAAACGCCATGATCTGAAGCAGGTTTCAATAGGTCAGGCTGTAATGCAAGCTTGCAGGCCTCGTCCTCTGATATCCCCAATTCCTCTCGCAGTAGGCATACAGATTCAGAGATTTTGGGTCTCGTTTCCTAATTAATGAACTTTTGCAGCCTTGGAATCAGTGTGTATTATGATAAAGCGCAGAAATACATACACTCTTCTGTAATGGATGAAAGTAACCAAAGCGCTGTACCATCAGGCCACTTCTCTCAATGAGTTGCCGATAATGTCGAGCTATATAAATAAATGGTTATAAAACCTTTCATAGGATTTGAGTTATAGTATGCGCATCAGATGCATCTTCTAACACCTCTTTATTGCTCGCAAACAAAATAAAACTACTCAAATCCCGCCCACTCCAGCACATGACATTATAAAGAAAGCAAAAATATCCATCAACTACATTCAATCCTCTAGCTCAAGAGCCACGAATAAACTAAAATTTCAAAGTTTATTCTATGGACCAATTAAAAGTAGTCTCCTCGATGTTCTTTGGAGTACCAGCAAATTATTTAAAACACATCAACCAGGATGGTAAGGATATTTGCAAACTGCTGTAGAAGGTAAACACAGTGGTGTAACAGTAACTTCGTTTTTACCAATGTTTCTATTTCGTTTCTAAAATTGAGTGTGAAAACTCTAATTGTAACCTTTGATCAGTGCTTATGGATAAAGGCAATTGAAGTTACATGCAAAAGCAAATCTTCAACTTTCAAGAATATTATAAAATCAAAAATCTTGTGTGAATGGGCTTCCCATTTTGGATCATCAGAAAATGTTTCTAAGGAAGATTTGCTTGAAATTTCTAGGTGTCATGAGTTTTATGTTCACTATATGGGAGCAACATCGACACAAGCAACCTAAATGTGCTTCGTTATGAACTATACATTAGAAAAATAGCTTCAGCTATAAAAGAATTTGATATAGCTCATTTGCCTCATACACAAGATGCAGCGAAATACCAGCTACTTCAAGTACATCTGCAGTGTCTTATTTGGATAAATCTATATTTGCCAACCCCTGATCCTACACTATGTGTTTGGAAGTTGGTTGATGTAGAATTTCAGCCGATGTTAATAGACTTGAACCTAGCACCAGGCAATCTCTTAAATATGATTAAATGTACCTGCCAAATTAAGAACCATGTAACGCCATAAAATGTACATGTCGCCAATATGGACTTCCATGTTCAGTAGTTTGTAAAAACTGTTATGATTTCATGAAATAAATATGATTTCATATTATAAAAATCCGCTTAGATTAATAAAAAGTTGTATTTCAACACTAATAAAGTTTTCAGTTTTTCGACCACCATTTTGTTTTTTCCTTTTATTTTTAAAAAAATATCATATTCTTTTTCAGCATGAAATTTCCTGTTATTTGATACCAAATTTGCTTTTTTATGATTTTTTTTAATTTTTCATGTTTTTCAAGATGGCGGCCAATAAAACGCATTTTGCGCTACAGTATAGATGTATATTTTTATTATGATGATTAGAAGCGTGCTACATACCATTTATAACAAGAATCATTTATGTTGGAATTAGTTCCACATCAAGGTGTTTTTTCACTTATTTCTACTACACTAATATTCAGAGCATCATTTGCTACTCCTTCATTTTCCTTTCTGTTCCTATTCTTTAATGATGTTTCCCTTCTAAGATCTTGCTGTTTCCACTCTTTACTACCACATCTTGCTCCGATGACACCAGAATCAGTATGTTATTTCTATCTCCCTCTTTTTATTATCGACTATAACAAATTGTGATGAACTGAGAATAGTAACAAAGTAAATGACAATACCTAAGAAACCCCAAGGTTTTCTTTAAAAGATAAAACTGTTATTTAAAAAAAACTAACCAATGTACCTAGTCTTTATCATGCAAGCATAAATGCTCTTCCATCAAATCCCTTGCAAGTTTATTTTTTATGTAGGGATTTTTTCCACTTTTCTTGATGATTCTTCATTTAATTATCCATGGCACAGTAGATTTTTGATAAGTTTTGACGGAGTGTCACTTTCTCCTGCACGAATTAAATATAAAATAATAAATGGCAAACTTTGATGAACTTCCTTTCTCTGCGACTAACTCCTTCTTGTAAGGTTTAGACTTCCGAAAGCATTTTTTTGAAAAGATGTTTTCGAATTCGTTGATTATATTATTCTTCTTCGACCTGGCCTCCTACTAATAGCTGCTCGGCGTCGGGAGGGAGCATCTTCTTTACCTCAGTAGGGGGTATTCTTCTTCTTGCGTCTGTAGCTGGTGGTCTTCTGCTTGCGGTACTGTAGGAGAGAGACTTCAGCTTTTGTCAACGTAGGAGAAAGACGACTGCTTGAGGCACCGTAGGAGAGAGAGACTGTTTGTTGCGGTACCAAATGAGGGAGAGTGCTGCCTGCGGAACCGTAGGAGAGGGACATCTGCTTGCGTCACTGTAGTAGAACGTCTTCTTGCCAGGAACTTCTGCTTGAAGCGAGATGGTGTTCAACTTTCGGGTCACCAATATAAAGCGAGAGAATCTGGATTGCTAGTAGTTATCTCTTCTTCTTCCGCTTGGTCATCCACTTTATGGGTTGTAATTGATGTACTATTGAAGACTCTCTCTCTCTTGTAGTAGGATATTAAAACTTCTTTTTGGTTTGAATCGAATATTTTATTGAAAACATCTTTTACTTTACACAGAAACCTCGCTGATATGCAGTTCCTTTCAAATCTATTTTTACAAAAATTGATTATACATAAACATTTTACTGCCCTGCAGCTAAATTCAGTTTCAATATCAAAGTTTTAATTCTTTACAACACGCGCTTAAACTAAAATTTTGGCGCCAAAAACAATAAATTATATTTTAACGAAAATACAAGTATTTCCAAGAAATAATAAATAAAATATAATACAAAATGCTATAGAATATCATATTATGCTAGAATTTATATTATTTAGTACATTATTTCAATGAAAATACATATTAAAACTTTAAAACAAACCGCACTTTTTGCTCCGAAAAATTTAATATTATTTTGAAGATCATTGTCTGTTGTTAATATTAGTTTGGTCTTCGAATCAATAAATTGAAAATGATGTATAATCCTGATGATCTTACTTGTATTGTGGACTTTTTATATATATATATCAATATATATATATGTATATATATAATATATATAATGTATATATATTAACTTGTAATATATATATATATATATATATATATATATATATATATATATATATATCTTTTTAACAAAACACTATATTTGTACTATATATATATATATATATATATATATATATATATATATATATATATATATATATATATATAACAATATATAACTATATATATATAACATATATATATATATATATATATATATATATATATATATATATATATATATATATAACTCTTCTTTATATAATATATATATATATATATATATATATATATATATATATATATATATATATATATGTGTTTATAGCATTATGTTTGTTTGTTTGTTTAAAATATTTGCAAAGAAAACACGCAACTTTAATTTTTAATAATTCCAAGAAATTAAATTAAATAATTTCCCAAGTGAAAAAGCAAAACCTTTGTTGAAAGCAAAAAGGATTAATTATATTCCGCATTTTGTTGTCGTTTAATTAACAAATTTATCCTGAAAAACATGAATGAGCACTCTCGGGAAAATTTGTTTAATAGTTCGCCAGTGGATTTTCAGAATCCAAACACACGATTCGCAGGATTCAGAATTTTTTCAAGTGTAATTATTTTTATGATATTTTCCTTCTTCTTTGTTAGCACTTTAAAAAATACTAATTTGTTATATATATATATATATATATATACATATATATATCTTTATATACTAATATATATATATATATATATATATATATATATATAAATTAATATATGAGAGGTATTTATACAAGTTCACACCTCACGGGCATGGCCCTATTCAAGGAGGGGAACTTTTTCTAGGTAATCTACTTAGGATCGAACACGACCTTATAATGCGACTCTGTCCTTCTACATTTGAGCCACGGTAGCGGCAAATATATATATATATATATATATATATATATATATATATATATATATAACTTTATATGTATATATAACAAATATATATACTATATATATATATAACACCTACTCACCTGCGCCTGCCTGCTGCACCTTCTTCTTGCTATGCTCTTGTAACACCTGCCACTTTATATATATATATGCTTAATATATATATAACAATATATATATATACATATATATATAACAATATAACATATATATATATATATATATATTAGTGATGCTTATCGGATGGCAAAAATGCTGATATGAGTGCGGTTCACGGATGCGGATGCGGCTGTCAAATTTTTCACATCAGCGGATGCGGATGCGGATGTTAATAAGCGGGGATGCTGGATGTGCGGATGTCAGCACAAAATGATGTATATATATATATATATATATATATATATATATATATATTTATATATATATATATATATATATATATATATATATATATATATATATATATATATATATATATATATATCTATATAATATATATATATATATATATATAATATATACCAATAACTATATATATATATAACATACATACGCATATGTATATATAATATATAATATATGCTTAATATATATAATAACTAATATATATATATATTATCGAAGATTGAACACCGCTCGTTTGGGGGTAGTCCGCTAGCGCGCCTCCGCACCTCGAGAAAAGCTAGGGCACCTCCGCACCTATTCAGACCATCAAACCTCCGCTATCGCAAATCCGCACGTCGCACGACTTCCACTAATAATGTGCGACTTTACAAAAGAGGTTTTAATATTTAAATACTAATAGTATATATTCCTTACAAAGATTTATTTATAATATTTTATGAAAAATTGAATGAATGTTTACAAAATCTCAGATTTTCCACTTCTCCTCATCAATGTCTTCGTCAAAGAACAAGAGGAGTCCATATTACCTTTCAAAAGATTAGCTGCTCAAAATTAAAGCAGTTAAGGCTGACCTCTTTGCCCCCTCCAGGAAACTAATACACCATTGCTAAGTATTACTGGAAAGAGTCGTAACATAGTCATTATGTTGAACAGGATTCAACAAAAAAATTCTGCCTCTCCCAAAGGGAAAAAATGTCCTTGGTGAGAGGAGTGCTAATTGATTAAGTTCCTTCAGCAGTCCATTGCAAATTTAAAAGGTCCTCACCTAAATCATTCTGCCTCCCCTTCTGAAATTTTTGACCACCCTGTCCACCCTTAAGAAGGCCTATTTCGTTCAAGAACTTTAGTAGAATCCCATGAAAGCCTCGACGCCTGCGGAGTCAGAGTCTATGCTAATGTTACGTATCAGCTCGATAGCTATGTAGCAACCTTATATATATATATATATATATATAACTGCTAACATTAACTTAATATATATATATAACCAACCTTATATATATATATAATAACCTTAACTTAACAACACATAACCAACTATACATATATCTATCGCTCTTTCCATAATATATATCTTATATATATCTCTTCTATATATATATATCATATATATATATATATATATATATATATATATATATGTATAATAGCCAACTTAACAACATAATATATAACCTACTATAATAACTAGGAAATACCCAAATCAATTCTGTGTAAAGGCCAGTATGTAAGCCTGCCATGTATATGTAAATATCATATCTTTATATCTTATCTATATATATGTATGTAATAATAATATGTAATATATATATATAATAACAACGCAGTTTCCTTTTAAATCATATATCACCTCATATCTACTATAACATATATATATATATATGCGTATATATATATATCATATATATATTTACGGGTTTTCACAGAAAATCATTTAGATATTTGTAAGTTTATTGATACCCATAGTATGAATTAATTAAAGTTATAGAAGGGGGTAATAGCCTTTCAGTCTATAAAATCAATTTAAATGTTATTTATTATATATGGTACATTTAAGAAGGTTGAGATTGGTTTGGAAGTTTAAATTATAAAACA
Organism: Trachelipus rathkii; assembly: GCA_015478945.1. Lineage (NCBI taxonomy): Eukaryota > Metazoa > Arthropoda > Malacostraca > Isopoda > Trachelipodidae > Trachelipus > Trachelipus rathkii. The sequence continues at coordinate 23,553 of JABUQX010122797.1, read as the reverse complement.
ATAAGTCTTAGACTAAAAGTATAATTAGTTATAAACTTAAAATAAAAATTACATAATTTTTTTTTATTGTAACCAATAAGAATTCTTAATAAGTAAAACTACCCACTTTTATTTTCAAAAAGGTTGCGGACCCAAAGGCAGGAAACTTTTTGTTCCTTACGATACCGAGTCCCGCTAATTTGACGACCGCACCTCTAACTAGTCCGCACCTATTCTGGTAGTCCACTCAGAGCGGACTAGCGGACTAGCGGACTAAAAAACGGAAGTGCCCACCTCTGATATATTCGCCACTTATATATACCTTATGGCAACAACAACATATATATACTCTATATATAACCTTATATATATATATATATATATATATATATACTTATATATATATATATATATATATATCTTATATATATATATATGCGCCCATATATATATATTTAAGACTGATTACAAGAAATCAAAGTTTGAATTTTTATGGGGGAACCCCCTAAAATGTGACACTTGGCCTAAAAAATGAGATTTCGAAGTTTGCAAACTCAATCGGACAATGCTAACCCGTGCCTCATTGATTAAAATCTTGAAAAATTGTGATTGTTAAAAATTCATGGTTTTTCTTTATAAGTGTTAAAGTTTTATCCTAGAAACTTGATTTAGGTCTCATTTTGTTCACTGGTTTATTACCTTCAAATTGTATCATAACCACGTTGTAGCCACAACCTATAGGTTTCTAAGATATTTGCATTTTTTTCAATCAGAGGTGGGAGTTTATAAGAAAGTTAGCTTTCGTTGGACAAAGCAAAGAAGAAATAAATAAAATAAAAATAATAAACTTTTCAAATAAAAAATTGAATTTAATGCTTCCCATAAATTTTAATATTGAACTTAAAATTTATATTATTTAAGCAATCTGATTGCTCCGTTCCAAAAATATTAACCAAAGTTGATAGCCTATTTCATTTATTGTTTTAATTTTATAGGTAAGGAAAGGAAATAATAGAAGAAGAAAAAGAAAAAATATATCATTCAGGTCATTTTACTATTAATTATTACTGAAACAAAAACTATTATATTTTATTTACAATTAGGCCAAAAATTAAAATTAAGGTGTTAAAAGGTTTTTGCTAAGGTGGCTTTCCGAAGAGCAGGTTATTTTCGCTCTCGACACTACGCTTCATACACAGTAAGACATTGCCATTTCATTATTCATCTTTTATTCAAATATGAATTAAAATATTTTATTAATTTTACACCTCTTTTAGCTGTATCGTTGACAACTCTAAAGCCATTCACTATATTTTTCGCTCTTAAATAATCTTCATTATCACCACCCATCTAGATTAGTATGCAAAAATTCCGTATCATTTTAAATCTCTTAAAAAAATTCATACTTTGGTTTGGGTACAATAAAATGGTCTACATCTTTGTCTAATAAGTCATTCACTTCTTGTAAGGGAATTTATGGTTTCACATTACTGTAGGCCTCAAAATCATCGTCCTCTTATTGAGACAATAATTTTGTTGCCATTCTTCTTTTTACACTATTATTCAAGGAGTCGTCAAACAAAGAAAAAACAACCTGTTGAATTAAGGTACCATAAATGGTTTATCATTTTTAAAAGTGCTGTATCTGCTATTTCCTTATCGATTTCCTTATACTTCACTAACGATTTCAATAATTGTAGGTCTTGGTTGGAAGTTAAAGATTGTTTGGGGGTGTCAAACCAAGCTTTCACATTGATTTTTATAATAAATAAGCAAATGTCTTCAAGACCATTTCTTTCTAAGTTTGTAAGTTTAACTTGATCTTTAAACAGATATATTTTAAGAAAATAAATTTCTTTTGCCATCCACCTAGTGGAAAGCTCCCGGAATTGAAAAACAAATGTCCTTTGATGGAAGACGTCCCAAAAATATGAAGCAAAGTTTAATCAATTCTTTATAATCATCCCTAGGATGTTGAATTTTTAATTGCTCTAAAAGGTATTTAGAAATTTAATCAGCATTAGTTATTTTATTTCTTATATTTTTATCTTCAATTCCAGATTTATATTTTGATTGGTTTATTATGTTAGACCATTTACTTTGAAATTTTTTAAAAATATCTGGTTGAGGACCAGTTGTACCTGCCATTTTACATTCAAAAACTGATCTCAACACTATTTCCAAAATGTGGTGGCGACATGGTAGATACAACAGGTTTTTCATCATTAACTGTTCGAATAAAACACAAGCACCCTTAATGCGGGCAGTATTTGCTGCTACAGTAGAATCAAAACATTTTGCTTGAATTTTGTCAAGTGCTCCCCCCTGTTCAACTGCTGCAAATACAACCTTTGCAACAGTATTTCCTGCACTATTGTCTAGTTGTGAAACTCCTGTTAACTGTTCTTCATCTCCACGGCTGATCAAATTTGCTACTCTTTCAACGTTTTCTTTACCTACAATATCTGGTAGTAATTTTCCATCCCAGTGGACAACAGGTCCTTCTAAATTTGAATTAATAAATCTATTTTTAATAAGTTTAGTTCTTTCTTTTCGAAATTTCTTCCTGCGTATTCGAATTACACTTCTATTTACGATAAATTTCTGTGGGTCATGTCCTAAAGATTCTGCTGTAGCTGATATTATTCGAACTGCATCTCTATCTGATATAGCACACCTATCTAATAATAATGATAATTTTTCATTAATAAATTCTTTAGTTCCTCGGCTGTATTTTCTTTTCTTTCTAACTGGCTCTTCTTCCTGTGTCCTTATGTCTACTACCTCTGTGCATTGAATATTATCCTCAAAGTCTACATCTAGGTGATTGGGTCACCTCTTCTAATTAGCCAGTTGCTTATCAGTATCATTTATATGCCACCCTCAGTAAGAGGTTAATGAAGGAGGGGGGGATTCATGAAGACATTTATTATTTCTCATTGTTATTTCTAGGCGTAAAATATTTATAACGTTTACTCTCATGCTTCTAAATAAATAGTAAATATCAGGAAGTAGTAAACCATTCAGAAAAAGATTAAATTTCACAATGTAAATATATGTTTTTGTACTGAAGAAAATAATATTACTAATACAACAGTAAAAATAAAGTAAAAAAAGAGTGAAAATATTATTAAAATAAATAAAAATATATATGTAAGAGCATTAAATAAATAAATTAAAAAAATAAAATAACTAACCCGCATTTTGTCTAGATTTTGTTACTCTTGCCACTCAGATGCATGTCTTTTTCCTCGTCGCTCTTATAATTTTGAGAATTTAACATCAACGCCTCCAATGCAACCTGGGCGTCCTTTTTCTCTTTTTTGAAGCAAAAACGCCTTGTCCTCATGTTTGGCTTTTTTGAAGTGCATCCAGAAGGGCAATGTCAAACAGGTCATCAAGGGTGGCCTTAAACGCTTCTTCCTTCTAAATTTGAGCTGCGTTAACAGTTCTAGTAGAATTTTTTTTTAGTTTTCTCCACTCATCATAAAGTTTCTCAAGTTTCGCAATACAATCTTTTAAGTGTTTTGTTTGTATCCTTGCTTTCTCCCCCAAAAATTAAAACTTCCCGTATTGTTAGTCTTTCAGCTTCTTTTGTATTTAACTTTACCTGGCATATATTGTAAAATAAACTACGTAAAACTTGACTATTTGATGGTAAATTACTACCAAGAATTTGATGAGTCATGTAGCCAATTAAATAAATTTTGTCTTTCTGCCTTAAATTCATTTTCTCCTTAGATTTTGCAATAGATGAAAAGGAAACCATCACGAAAAAAATTAACTCAACTAACTCACAAAGCACAAAGTAAATATTAAATAAATAGGTTTAATAACTCTACTGAATGGAAACCAAACTTCAGAAAAGGCAATTGATAAGGAGAGTCCTATTTCAGAGTTATTTGCATTCAGAAAAAAAAAAATATTAATAAATAGTAAACTTGGTAACAAAAATGAACCATGACATTTATATTATAATAAAGAAAGGAAAAAAATAATTTTATCTGCATTGTCCAGAGAAAGCAACTTTTCCTATAAACTCCCACCTCTGATTGAAAAAATGCAAATATCTTGGAAACTATAGATTGTAGCTAAAAAGTGTTGATGATACAATTTGAAGGTAATAAAACAGTGAACAAAATGAGACCTTAATCAAGTTTTTAGGATAAAATATTTTCAATTTATAAAGAAAAAGCCATGAATTTTTCCAAAAATCACAATTTTTCTAAAGATTTTTTTTTTCAATGAGGCACGGGTTAGCATTGTCCGATTGAGCTAAAACTTCACAAATCTCATTTTTTAGCAAGGTGTCACATTTTAGGGGGTTCCCTCGTATGAGTTTCCAAAAGAAAAAAAACACCTACAGCGCTGTAACCAGTCTAATAGATTGACGTTAAAATCTTGAAAAATTGTGATTTTTTGGAAAATTCATGTTTTTTTTCTTTATAAATTGAAAATGAATTGTCCTAGAAACTTGATTTAGGTCTCATTTTGGTTCGCTGGTTATTACGCCAGGCCTGTCATGGCGTTGTAGCTATAACCTGTGTTTCCAGATATTGCGACCCTCAATCAGAAGATTGGGAGACTATTAACTCTTGGACAAAGCAAAAAAGAAATAAATAAAATAAAAAATAATAAACTTTTCAAATAAAAACAATTGTAATCTTTATAATTAATGCTGAAGAAATGGGGTTATATGGTTGTAGACAGAGTCAATGATATTACCAAAATATTAACCAAGTTTTATATTTATTGTATTATAATAGTGTGGTGAGGAAAAGAAATGAAATAGAAGAACAAAAAATATATCATTCAGATCATTTTAGCTTTTTGTTATTACTTTTTCAGTCAAGCTATATATTTTTATTTACAATTAAAATTAAAATTAAGGTGTTAAAGGTTTTGAGTGGCCTTCGAAGAGCCAGGATATTTTGCTCAACATTCAGCTACTACTTGCAGTAGGTATTGCCCTTGTTCTTCATCTTTGTTAACGTAGGAATTAAAAATCTTTTATTAATTTTACCTCTTTCAAGCTGTATCGTTGACAACTCTAAAGCCATTCACTATATTTTTCGCTCTTAAATAATCTTCATTATCACACCACCCATCTGGATTAGTATGCAAAAAATCCGTATCAATTTTAAATCTCTTAAAAAAATTCATACTTTGGGGTACAATAAAATGGTCTACATCTTTGTCTAATAAGTCATTCACTTCTTGTAAAGGAATTTAAGGTTTCACATTACTGTAGGCCTCAAAATCATCGTCCTCTTCTTGAGACAATAATTTTGTTGCCATTCTTCTTTTTACACTATTATTCAAGGAGTCGTCAAACAAAGAAAAAAACAACCTGTTGAATTAAGGTACCATAAATGGTTTATCATTTTTAAAAGTGCTGTATCTGCTATTTCCTTATCGATTTCCTTAAATATACTTCCACTAACGATTTCAATAATTGTAGGTCTTGGTTGGAGGCGTCAAACCAAGCTTTCACATAGATATTTATAATAAATAGGCAAATGTCTTCTGAATCTAAATCAAGTTTTTAGGATAAACTATTTTCAATTTATAAAGAAAAAAAAATGAATTTTTCTAAAAAATTATAATTTTTCAAGATTTTACCGTCAATGAGGCACGGGTTAGCATTGTCCGATTGAGCTAAAACTTCACAAATCTCTCTTTTTAGATAAGTCACATTTTAGGGGTTCCCGTATGAGCACAAAAAAAAACACCTACAGCGTGTTAACCAGTCTAAAATATATATATATATATATATATATATATATATATATATATATCTTTCTTTATTTATATATATATATATATATATATATATATATACTACATTTATATATATATACCTGTATATATATTAACTCAACTCATATATATATATATATATAATATATATATATATATGGGGTCAGCCTCCAGAAAGCAACATGCAGGTAAAAAATACAAAACGGAGTAAGGGAAAATAAATAACATTTTATTAATCAGGAGACGTTTTACCCGTGAAATTTAAAAAATAAATAAAAATAACGCTTTTGATAATTTAAAAATAGTTTAAAAATGTTGAAAAACTTGTATGATATTACCGTTTTCTGAGAATTCAAAGAAACTCGCTACTCAGTGAGCAATTTCAGAGGTGCCAAATGTTTTTCTTTTTAACTAAAAGAAATCCCACAGGTAAACAAGATCGATATTAAGCCAAGAGTCGGGGTTTCTCGGCTACCGGGGGACGACGGGGACTGTCCAATGCATAAAAAAGGAGATATAAAAAGAAAAATAATATTTTCTCCAAAAGCGTAAACTTAAAATACTATTTGGCAACTTTTGCTCTCGGGAGGTAATAGTACGGATTCAAGGTCATTCACACCAATGCACGATCTAAAATTATAATAGTATATAAGGTGGTATTAATAAATATTAGAATAAAATAATTTATTTTTAAGTTTCATCGATGAAATTGCTTGCTGAAATCAAAAATGTTATTTATTTTCCTGTAACTGTTATAGTTTTTTAGTTACATGCACGATGCTTTCTGGAGGCTGGCCTATATATATATATATATATATATATATATATATTTATATATATATATATATATATATATATATATATATATATATATAATATATATATTTATATACTCTTATATATATATATATATATATAGCAAGTTTGGCCTTTCAATGAAGTTGAAAGTTTCCAGGATGTGGGACGAGGACCCAACTCGCTTTGCATTCCATCATCCACTTTCCCAAACCTCCACCCATCAGAAAGTGGCTTACAAAAATTATGCTCTTAACTTTCAAGTCATAATTTCTTATATTCAAAATTTATATGAGGTAAATTATGCTTCAAAAATAAAAGTTTTCTGCCTTCTCGCCCAGAAGTCGCATACGCTTCTCATCATAAATGAAACATCTGAGCTAAATAATTGTTCCACTTGCAACACTGCTAGGAGGGCAACTAACATAAATACGAGCAATTTTCACAAAAGTTCGATATTCTTTTCCTTTTTTTTTTTTCCACCACTTCATACTCTTTTCCATCTCGCTTAACTTATTCTCTTTCTTTAAAAATATATTTACAAGCTAATACTGTATATCTTCCGTTATTCTTTAGAGAATAAATTCTTAAATAATTAAAAATATATATAATTATTTGAATTGCTTTTAATTTAAAGTATTTAAAATATCCTTTATAAATAAATAACAAAGTAAAATTTAAAAAAAAAAAAAACTATTTTATTGAAGTATATGAAAAATTAGCCGATATATATATATATATATATATATATATATATATATATATATATATATATATATATATATAATATATATATATATGCTAACATATACATATACTGCTATATATATCACATACGCATCCTCATGACAAAAAGTGAGAGGATGCGGATGTGGATCTGCGGATGTCGTTGAAGTGTGTGGAATGCGGATGCGGATGTTTCCAAATTTGTTTGTGGATGCGGATGTCATACGGATAAGAATGAGGATGCGGATGTCACATAATCTCTAATATATATATATATATATATATATATATATATATATATATATATATATAATATATATATATATATATATAAAAAAATATATATATTTTTTATATATATATTTATATATATATATATACCTTAACAACTATATAACATATATATAGTATATATATATATATATAACCCAACCATATATATGTAGCAACCCAACCAGCAGCAAATATAGCCTTAGCCAGCCATACCAACTATTGATATAATATATATATATATATATAACCTAATTCTATGAAAAGAGAAATGAATATTTTTTGTACATATATGTTTATATGTTAATAAAGGAAAATAGTTGACTGAAATTAATAAAGAAGCTTTCAAATTTGAAATGAAATTATCTCATTACTGAGGTGTTGTTGAAAATAAGTGACAATCCTAGCCACACATTTTTTTCTTTTCTTTTTTAACGAAGGAGATATTGAGGAGAATTATTGAATAAAATATGAGATATCAAAAACGGAATTTTAAAAATTGCTTCATTGAATGTAAGATGTACGAGTAATGAGGGCAAGATAGGAGACATATGGTTAGTATGCAAAGAGAGGGTAGTAGATATATCTGCTTTGATTGAAACTAAGCTAAAATGTAAGAGGGAAGAATGGTTTGGAAGCTACATGGGTTTAGTTTCAGGGGTAAGTTAAAAACAAAGAATAGAGAAGGTGTGGCAATACTAATGAAAGGGAATGGTGAAGATATGTTAAGAAAGTAAATTAAATAGTTCAAGTTTAATGTGGGTAGAGATGTTGAAGAATGAAAGTTAGATATTTGTAAGTGCATATGCCCCTGTAAATGACAGGGCAGCAGATTAAGGGAGGCGTTTTGGGGAGAACTTAACGATTGTTTGGGTAGTTTTAATAGGAATGTTAAGGTGTGCATGTTAGGCGATTTAAATGCAAGGGTGGGTGATATAGAAATAAAGAGGAAAAGTTGCCTTACTTGGAGTAGGTAATGAGAATGAAAATGGAGAAAAGTTGTTCTAGTTATGTTCTGCTAGAGATATGATAATTGGAAACACATTGTTTAATAAAAGAAATATTCACAAATATTCATATATTAGTGGAGTGACCGGATATAGTGCTCTGCTTGACTATGTTTGTGTAAAGCAAATGGAGAAAGAAAGGTTGTCAGATGTGAACGTCTTTAGACTAGCAACTTGAATATATCTGATCATTATTTGGTAGAGGCAAAATTAAGGGTGAAATGAGGGGGGAAGAAAAAATCGGAATTCTTGGGAAGCGCAGAAGTTACAAGGGTTGCAAACTTAGTAATTGAAGAATATTCAATAAAATACGAAAGGTTATTAGAAAAAATTACATGTAATAAAAAAAGAGATAGGAGTACTGGAAGAGTGGAATCATTTTAAGGATTTAAATTTGTCTTGATAACAAGGCAAATTCGTGGAGTAAAAAAGATTGGTAGGAAAAGTAAAAGGAAAGATAGTGTATGGTGATGTGAAGAATTGGAGTCTATTATTAAAAGGAAAATATAAATATTTGCAAGACATTTACTGTAGCTTCTAATAGCCAGGAAACAAGTGAGGAATACAAAAGAGTGCGAAATGAAGTTGAAAAGAAAGTAAAAGCTGCACAGAAAAAGGAGAAAAAAAAGGTGGAGTGGAAAGAAAGTTAAAAACTATCGGGAATGGTATTTTGGAATGAGATAAAAAAGGAACGAAATAAGAGGGAAGATATTATAAATAGTAAAAAGACTCTAAATGGGGTGTAGTTTAGGATGATAGGAAGTTGAAGAAAGTTGGAAAGAACATTTCGAGGAATTGTTAAATGCTGGGGAGGTAGATTAAAATGAGGAAAGAAGACAAGTTAAAGTAGGAGATAAAATTAAGGAGGAAGAGATTAGGTGTAAAAATGTGGGACATATTTCAAAAAATGAGATCGTAAATGCTTTGAAGAAATCAAAGAGACAAAAATTGTATAATTGTATACAAAATCACGTTTGAATTCCATTCAAGTAGAAATGTTAAAAAAGGGAGTAATTGTGTCGTGGAGTGGGTAAGGAGATTATTTAATGTATGCTGGGAATGGCGTGGGGTACAACAAGATTAAAGATATAAATGATATTTGTAATTCGAGCACTACATACAATTGCAGAACAATAAGTAACTCAACAGTAATATGGCCTAAATCGTACTTCTCAATATTTAACGATAATTACCCCCTAAATATGAACATCTAACTACACCAAATTTCTTTTAATTTTATTTTCAGTCTTTGAACTACAACCAGTATGTAATATCAAATTGGACTAAATGACATGCCTCAATATTTAACCTCCATAATATCTAACTACAGCATAACCACTTCTGAACAACAAGTCACAACAGCTGAAACCTCTTATCACAGTGCAGAAGATCATGGTTTTTTCAAGCCCCAACGTCACCAATCACCTGGTAAACACGTGGAGCAGGAATAGCCAATCAAAAGATGCCAAAGTGTTATGAGAATTACAATACGCCTCCGCAGTGTTAATAAGTGTTTAAATGATTCGACGCTGTATTTTCTGCAAAGTTTGAATTTCAGACCATGGCTGTAACTCAAAGACTTGAGTTAATCTGTAAATTTCAATGTTATTTTTCGATTCAGCGGCCCAGAAATAACAAAGGTTAGTAAGATTTATTTTCGTAAAATTTTGAGTGTTGGACAGTGTAATAGGTATTTCAACAGTTATACAAACTAAGTGACCAACCATTATATTTAGATCCCACAACTCCCTATGAATAAACATTTAACATCACAGAATTTCAATGAAGTTTATTTGCAGTTTTTTAATATCCTTCAAAACCGTCCACTTCCAAAAGAAATTCAAGCCCTACAGACAATTGACTGAACAATAAGTAACTTAACAGTAGCATGGTCTTAGTTAAAAGTTTTAATATTTGACTCTCACAACCTACATATAAACATCAAATTGCAACAAATCTAAAATTTACTTAAATTTTTTGGAAATCTATCAATCAAAAACAAAGACTACCAAAATAAGTTCTATTCTCATTTGATCCTACTATAAACAGTAATACAAATTAAGTGACAAGACTCAATATTTATGTTTCATTCCTCCCAAATCAACATTTAACATCTACAAATTTCACTAACATATATTTTCCATTTGTGGGCACCTATCATTTAAAAATGAAAATTTCCACAAGAAATTCGAACAGTACATACAATTGATACAAAAAGTATAGTATTACAGCTTTTAAATATGAAAATCTAGATACACGAAATATTAATAAAATTAATTTTTTGATTTGAAGATCTATTTTTAAATATTAATTTTCACAGGAAATTGAAATACTACAAAAAAAAAAAAAAACCACAATATGCACTCCATTTGCACCTACCAAGGGCAAATCTCAATTTGTACGTCTCATAGCTCGCTATAAATGAAATTCACATTATATATAATTGACAGAACGATAAGCAACACAATAGCAATATGGCCTAAGTCACACGTCTCAATATTAAACTCTCACTAACCCCTAAATGTGAATATCTAACTACATCAAATTTCAGTAAAATTTGTTTTCAGTTTTTGACGCACAATTCGAAAACATGAACTTCCACAAGAGATTCGAGCAATAAACACAATTGACACCTAACAAGTATTCCAATAGTAAATTGGACTAAATGACATGGTTCAATATTTAACTACCACAACTGAACATTTAACCACCCTATTTCAATGAAAATTACTTCCAGATTTTGAACACCTGCCCTTCATAAGCGTCGACATCATAAGAAATTTAAGGACAAAACATTATTGACAAACCAATAGTAATTGTCTCAATATTTAGCTCTCACTAACCCATTAAAATGTACATGAAACTGAACGAATTTTTAATAACATTTATTTCCAGTTTTTGAACTCCTATTATTAGAAAACATGAACTTCCACAAGAAATTAAAGCACTATGCACAAATAACACTACAATATAGATTCCAAAAATATTACGTAATAACTGAGAAGCCTCCATGTTTTCCTCTCACAACTACTCTCAATAAATGATCATTTAACTTCATCAAATTTGAATGAAATTTACTTATAATATTTGCACACTTATCATTCAAAAACGTCGGGTTCCATAAGAAATTTAAGCACTGCACGCAGTTAACAAAACAATAGGCACTCCAATAATAATACGGCCTAAGTCACTCGTTTCAGTATTCATTCCTCACAAACTCCTAAATATTAACATCTAGCTACAAATTTCAATGACATTTTCTTCCAATTTTTGGACATCTATCATTCGAATAAATGACCTTCTTCAAGATATTCAAGCACTAAACATAATTAACATTATTCTACCAGCAATGCAAACTAAGGTACGGGACAAAATATTTAGCCCTTTCAACTCCCATTTAAGGGGAGGGTTTTATTTTTGCTTAATAAGCACATATCAATAAAAAATTTCAATGACATTTACGTCCAGTTTTTAAACACGTATCACACAAAATCTTAGATTCCTATAAGAAATTTCAGCACTATACTCAATTGAAAAAACAATAAGTATTCCAGTGGTAATACGGCCTTAGTCACACGCCTCAATATTAAGCTCTCACTGCATTTAACTACGCCAAGCTTCAATAAAATTTATTCCCAGATTTTGAATACCTATCCTTCGAGAACATTGACTTCGACAATAAATTCTAGAAAACTACAATTAGTAATCCAGCAATAAATCGTACTAAGTGTTAAGATTCAGTATTTGCATTCCAAAGCTATCTATAAAGATATATTAAACAATGCCATATTTCAATGAAATTTTCTTCCAGTTTGTAAAAATTTATAATTCATTAACGTCGACATCAACAACAAATTTAGGCACTTCAGACAATTGACAGAACCAAAAGTGGCATAACATAAATTTGGTCTTTGGTAAATAATTCATCAATATAAAGTTCTCGCAATCGCCTAAATCAAATTTCACTAAAATTTGCTTCCAGGTTTTGAATGTCCATCATTCAAACACATGGATTTCATAAAGAAATGCATTAACTGCACACAATTGATATTATACAGTATATATATATATATAGTTTAATAGTCCTTCGTAAAGACTTCATTCACGTTAAGATGTATTATTGTTAGTTATGTGTTTCAGATAATAATTTGGGCCTCCTTGGGTAATTTAGGGTAGTTTTGAAGCTAGTATCTTTCTTTACCCAACCGTTAAAAATTTACAATTTGATCTAGTGATAAATAATACAATTTTATGTAATGACAAAGCGTAGTCAAGCCTTATTTATGTTATATATATGTAATAGCAAAGAAATTCAAATTTGTAATTTGTAACAATATGGATTAATGGTAGAGGATAGATCGGTTTCAGATAATAATTGGGGCTCCAATTTGAGCCCCTAGGTAATTTAGGCAGTGGTTTATTTGTGTTTATCTCCTGGCTTTATCAAAGGTGGAAGAAGTTTTTTAATTTGATTTTTTTCTTACAGTGATTTGTAGTGATTTGAGTGTTTGTGTAGTCGATTTGAGTGATTTAAGCACGAAATTAAGCTATTCCTAAAACTATATTATTCAATTTATTTATTTTATTAACATGAATCAATACCAAAGAAATCTTAATGTATATAATTAGATTTTCTAATGTTATGATACATCATGTGCTCTAATATAATATGTTACAAAGTAGTTTTAAATTGTCAATGCTTTTCCTTTTACGTGAGAGTTGGCATTCAAATAAAGAACGTCAGTAAGAGCACCTAACCAAATGATGTCTCTAGAGAAGCCCAAATGTATTAACTGAAAATGATTTCTAACATGAATATCATTTTATACATAAAAAATTTCAAGTCATTTTCTCTTGGCTTTTGCACATTAATTCACTAAAGAAATAAAGATTATTGAACACCTATCTCCTTTGACAATTTTATATTTGTCATAGAAAATAAATCAGAATTTGTAATAATATGTAGTCGTGTTAGATCGGTTTCAGATAATAATTTGGACTCCTAGCTATTTTAGGCAGGTTTGAGCTTATTTATTTTTTGCCACCATCTTTAAAAAATTAAATAATAATTTGAGTGTAGTGTACCGCAGTAATACGGTTAAAACGTTATGGCTTAAAGCTTAATTAATCCATTAACAAGGTATACACATATAGATATGTAATAGCAATAAAATCTAAATTTGTTTATAATATGTTTTCATATTAGATCGGTTTCAGATAATAATTTTTGCTTCTAGTTAAATTAGGCTGGTGTTTGAGGTATCACCTTTGCGAAACCGTAAAAAATTTATAATTAGATGTAGTGATCAATAGTAGTCAAAGTTATTTATAATGTTATATGTGTAATAGCAAAGAAATCTAAATTTGTTTTAATATGTATTCTTCTTAGATCATTTTAAGTTAATAATATGGGCTGCTATTTAATTTAGGCAGGGGTTTGAGGTATCTCCCTTGTACAAACGTAAAAAATTACAATTTGATGTAGTGATAAAGCAAAGTCCAGCTTATTTATATTGTTATATGTGTAATAGAAAAGAAATCTAAATTTGTTATAATATGTTATTCATGCTAGTTGGATATTTTTCAGATAATAATTGGGCTTCCTAGTTAATTTAGGCAATGTGTTTGAGGTATCTCTTTACACAATTGTTTAAAATATTTACAATTTAATGTAGCGCATAAAGCGTAGTTAGTTCATGCTTATTTCTAGCTGTTTATATGTGTAATAGCCAAAGAAATCTAAATTTGTTATAATATGTATTCATGTTAGATCTTTTTCAGTTAATAATTTTGGCTCCTAGGTAATTTAAAAAGGTGTTTGATGTATCTCCTTTGCGCAACCGTAAGAAATTGACAATTTGATGTAGTTATAAAGCGTATTAAAGCTTAATTATATTGTTATATGTGTTATAGCGAAGAAATCTAAATTTGTTTTAATTAATATGTATTCATGTTAGATCGGTTTCAGATAATAATTTAATCTCCTAGATAATTTAGGCAAGTGTTTGAGGTAATCTCTTTACGCAACCGTAAAATATTTACAATTTAATGTAGCGATAAAGCGTAGTCATGCTTATTTCTAGTGTTATATGTGTAATAGCAAAGAAATCTAAATTTGTTATAATATTTATTCGTTTTAGATCTTTTTAGTTAATAATTTGGGCTCCTAGGTAATTTAGGCTCCTAGGTAATTTAAGCAGGTGTTTGAGGTATCTCCTTAGCACAACCCGTAAAAAATTGACAATTTGATGTAGTGATAAAGCGTAATTAAGCTTATTTATAACGTTATGTGAGCAATAGCAAAGAAATCTAAATTTATTATAAAATGCATTTATGTTAGACATTTCAGTTAATATTTATGCTGCAAAGAGAATTTTGGCAAATCTATTACATCTCTTTATACAACTGTAAGAAAATACAATTTGATGTAGTGATAAAGCTTAGTCAAGCTTATTTATATTTTTTTTTTGTGTAATAGCAAAGAAATCTAAATTTGTAATAATATGTATTCATGTTAGATCTGTTTCAGATAATAATTTGAGCTTCTAGGCTATTTTAGGTACGGTGTTTGCTGTTATATCCTTTGCCCCACAGCAGTAAAAAAATTTATAATTTGATGAAGTGATAAAGCGTAGTGAAGCTTATTTTTATTGTTATATGTGTAATATCAAAAAATCTAAATTTGTTATAAGTATGTATTCATGTTAGATCGGGTTTATATAATAATTTGGGCTACTAGGTAATTTAGCAGGTGTTTGTGTTTATATCCGTTTGCCACATGTAGGCTGCGATTTTTGATTGCAAGTGTTTTAAAACGGAGCTCAAGCTTATTTATATTGTTATATGTGTAATAGCAAAAAATCTTAATTTGGTATATGTATTCATGTTAGATCGGTTTCAGATAATTATTTGGGCTCCTAGTTAATTTAAGCAGGTTTTTAAGGTATCACCTTTGCGACACCGTAAATAATTTATAATTTGATGTAGTAATAAAGCGTAGTCAAGCTTATTTATATTGTTATATGTGTAATAGCAAAGAAATCTAAATTTGTTTTAAAATGAATTCATCTTAGATCATTTTAAGTTAATATTTTGGGCTCCTAGGTAATTTAGGCAGGTGTTTGAAGGTATCTCCTTTGCCACAACCGCTAAAAAATTTTATAATTTGATGTAGTGATTAAAAGCGAAGTCTAGGTTATTTATATTGTTATATGTGTAATAGCAAAGAAATCTAAATTTGTTATAAAATGTATTCTTGATAGATCGGGTTCAGATAATAATTTGTGGTCCTAGGTAATTTAGGCAGGTGTTTTAGACAATCTCTTTACACAACCGTAAAACATTTACAATTTGATAGAGTGATAAAGCGTAGTCAAGCTTATTTATATTGTTATATGCGTAAAAGCAAAGAAATCTAAATTTGTTATATGTATTAATGTTAGATCATTTTCATTTAATAATTTGATCTCCTAGGTAATTTAGGCAGGTGTTTGAGGTATCTTCTTTGCACAACCGTAAAAAATTGACAATTGGATGTAGTGATAAAGCGTAATTAAGCTTATTTATAATGTTATATGAACAATAGCAAGGAAATCTAAATTTATTATAAAATGTGTTCATGTTAGATCATTTTCAGTTAATAATTTGAGCTCCTAGGTCATTTAGGAAGGTGTTTATGGTATCTTTTTTGGACAACTGTAAGAAAATGACAATTTGATGTTGTAATAAAGCTTAGTCAAGCTTATTTTTATTGTTTTATTTTGTGTAATAGAAAAAAAATCTAAATTTGTAATAATATGTATTCATGTTAGATCGGTTTTAGATAATAACTTGATCCCCTAGGTATTTTAGGCAGGTGTTGTGTTATATTCTTTGCACAGCCGTTAAAAAATTATAATTTGAAGTAGTGATTAAACGTTGTCAAGCTTATTTATATTGTTATATGTGTAATAACAAAGAAATCTAAATTTGCTATAATATGCATTTATCTTTGATCATTTTAAGTTAATAATATGGGCTCCTAGGTAATTTAGGCTTGGGTTTGAGGTATTTCCAATGCACAACCTTAAAAATTTTACAATTTGATGTAGTGATAAAGCGAAGTCCAGCTTATTTATATTGTTATATGTGTAATAGCAAAGATATCTAAATTTGTTATAATATGTATTCATGTTAGATCGGTTTCAGATAATACTTTAGGCTCCTAGGTAGTTTAGGAAAGTGTTTGAAGTAATTACTTTACGCAACCGTAAAATATTCACAATTTAATATAGAAATAAAGCGTAGTCAAGCTAGCTTATTTTTATTGTTATATGTGTAATAGCAAAGAAATCTAAATTTGTTATAATTTGCATTTATGTTAGATCATTTTCAATTAATAATTTAATCTCCTAGGTAATTTAGGCAGGTGTTTGAGGTATATCTTTTGCATAGCCGTGAAAATTTTATAATTTGATATAGTGATAAAACGTAGTCAAGTTTATTTATATTGTTATATGTGTAATAGCAATGAAATCTAAATTTGTTATATGTATTCATGTTAGATCGGTTTTAGTTAATAATTTAGGCTCTTAGGTAATTTAGGCAGGTGTTTGAGGTATCTTGTTTGAACAACCGTAAAAAATTTATAATTTGATGTAGTGATAAAGCTTAGTCAAACCTATTTATAATGTTATATGTGTATTAGCAAAGAAATCTAAATTTGTTATAATATGTATTGATGTTAGATCGGTTTCAGGTAATAATTTTTTCTTCTAGAAAATTTAGGCAGGTGTTTGAGGTATTCTCTTTACACAACCGTAAAACATTTACAATTTGATGTAGTAATAAAGCGTAATCAAGCTTTTTTATATTGGTATATATATAATAGCAAAGAAATCTAAATTTGTTATAATTTGTATTCATGTTAGATCATTTTCAATTAATTATTTGGGCTCCTAGTTAATTGAGGCAGGTGTTTGTGTTATATCCTTTGCAAAGCCGTAAAAAATTTATAATTTGATGTAGTGATAAAACGTTCTCAAGCTTATTTATTTTCCTATATGTGTAATAACAATGAAATCTAAATTTTTTATAATTTGAATTCATATTAGATCGGTTTCAGAGAATACTTTGGGTTTCTAGGTAATTTATGCCGGTGTTTGAGGTATCTCCTTAGCACAACCGTAAGAAATTTACAATTTGATTTAGTAATAAATCATTGTCAAGCTTATTTATATTGTTATATGTGTAATAGCAAAGAAATCTAAAGTTTGTATAATATGTATTCATGTTAGATCGGTTTCAGATAATAATTTGGGCTCCTAGTTAATTTAGGCAAGTAAAACATTTACAATTTAATGTAGTGATAAAGCGTTGTCAAGCTTATTTATAATGTTATATGTGTAATAGCAAAGAAATCTAAATTTGTTATAATAAGTATTCATGATAGATCGGTTTCAGATAATAATTTGTGCTGCTAGGTAATTAAGGCAGGTGTTTGTGTTATATCCTTTGCACAGACGTAAAAAATTTTAATTTGAAGTAGTGATAAAACGTACTCAAGCTTATTTATATTTTTATATGTGTTATAGCAAAGAAATCTAAATTTGATATATGTATTTATGTTAGATCGGTTTCAGATAGTAATTTGGGCTCCTAGTTAATTTAGGCAGGTGTTTGAGGTAATCTCTTTTTACAACCGTAAAACATTTACAATTTGATATAGTGATAAAGCGTAGTAAAGCTTATATATATTGTTATGTGAGGAATAGCAAAGAAACCTAAATTTGTTATATGTATTCATGATAGATAATTTTCATTTAATAATTTGATCTCCGAAGTAATTTAGACATGTGTTTAAGGTATCTCTTTTGCACAGCCAAAAAAATTTACATTTTGATGTAGTAATAAAGCAAAGTCCAACTTATTTATATTGTGTTATGTGTAATAGCAAAGAAATCTAAATTTGTATAATATGTTTTCATGTTAGATCGGGTTTAGATAATAATTTGGGCTCCTAGGTAATTTAAGAAGGTGTTTGAGGTATCTTGTTTGCACAGCCGTAAAAAAATTTATAATTTGATGTGGTGATAAAGCGATGTCAAGCTTATTTATATTGTTATATGTGTAATAGCAAAGAAATCTAAATTTAAGTTAAATTGATATAGCGTAGTCAAGCTTATTTATATTGTTAATTGATTAATAGCAAAGAAATCTAAATTTGTTATAAAATGTATTCATTATAGATCGGTTTCAGATAAAAATTTGGGCTCCTAGGTAATTTATAATTTACGCAGGTGTTTGTGTTATATCCTTTGCAAAGCCGTAAAAAATTTACAATTTGATGTAGTGATAAAACGATGTCAAGCTTATTTATTTTGCTTTATGTGTAATAACAATGAAATCTAAATTTATTATAATATGTATTCATAATAGATCGGTTATAGAAAAATACTTTAGGCTTCTAGGTAATTTAGGCAGGTGTTTGAGGCATCTCCTTATGCACAACCGCCTAAAAAATTTGAAGTTAATCTTGTTTGTGTTTAGTAAAGTTATTTTTATTGTTATTTGTGTAATAGCAAAGAAATCTAAATTTGTTATAATATGTATTCATGTTAGATTTTTTTTCAGTTAATAATTTGGGCTCCTAGGTAATTTAAGAAGGTGTTTGAGGTATCTTCTTTGCGCAACCGTAAGAAATTTTCAATTGATGTAGTGATAAAGCGTAGTCAAGCTTATTTATATTTTATATGTGTAATAGCGAAGAAATCTAAATTTGTTATAATATGTATTCATGTTAGATCTGTTTCATATAAAAATTTGGGCTCCTAGGTAATTTAGGCAGGTGTTTGTGTCATATCCTTTGCACATCATTAAAAAGTTTATAATTTGATGTAGTGCTAAAGCGTAGTCAAGCTTTTTTATATTGTTATATGTGTAATAGCAATGAAATCTAAATTTGTTATAATATGTATTCATGTTAGATCGGCTTCAGAAAATACTTTGGTCTCCTAGGTAATTTAGCAGGTGTTTAAGGTATCTCCTTTGCACAACCGTAAAAAATTTACAATTTGACGTAGTGATAAAGAGTAGTCAAGCTTATTTATATTGTTATTTGTGTAATAGCAAAAAAATCTAAATTTGTTATAATATGTATTAATGTTAGATCAGTTTCAGATAATAATTTGGGCTCCTAGAAAAATTAGGCAGGTGTTTGAGGTATTTTCTTTGCACAACCGTAAAAAACTTACAACTTTTAGTAGTGATAAAGCGTAGTCAAGCTTATTTATATTGTTATATGTGTAATAGCAAAGAAATCTAATTTTGTTATATGTATTCATGTTAGATCAGTTACAGTTAATAACTTGGGCTCCTAAATAATTTAGTCAAGTATTTGAGGTATTCTTTTTACACAACCGTAAAACATTTACAATTTAATGTAGTAATAAATTTACAACTTTTAGTAGTGATAAAGCGTTTTCAATCTTATTTATATTGTTATAAGTGTAATAGCAAAGAAATCTAAATTTGGTTTAATATGTATTCATGTTAGATCATTTTCAGTTAATAATTTAGACTCCTTTTTAATTACGGCAGGTGTTTGTTTTAAAATGTTTTGTTTTAAAATGTATTCATCTTAGATCATTTTAAGTTAATAATTTTGGCTCCTAAGTATTTTAGGCAGGGGTTTGAAGGTATCTCCTTTGCACAACCGAAAAAAATTTACAATTTAATGTAGTCCAGCTTTTTTATATTGTTATATGTGTAATAGAAAGAAATCTAAATTTGTTATAATATGTATTCATGATAGATCGGTTTCAGATATTAATTTGTGCTCCTAGGTAATTTAGGCAGGTGTTTTAGGCCATCTCTTTACACATCTGTAAAACATTTACAATTTGATATAGTGATAAAGCGTAGTCAAGCTTATTTATATTCTTATATGTGTAATAGCAAAGAAATCTAAATTTGTTATTTGAATTAATTTTAGATAATTTTCATTTAATAACTTGATCTCCTAGGTAATTTAGGCAAGTGTTTGAGGTATCTCCTTTGCACAACCCTAAAGAAATGACAATTTGATGTAGTGATAAAGCGTAATCAAGCTTATTTATATTATTGTTATAAGCTGCAATTAGCCCCAAAGAAATATAAATTTATTGTTAAAATGTATTCATGTAGATCGGTTTCATGTTAATAATTCTAGCTCCTTGGTCGTTCACGCAGGTGTTTGAGGTTATCTATTTTGGACAAACGTTAAGAAAATTGACAATTTGATTACTGGGATAAAGCGTAGTCAAGCCTTATATATATTGTTATAGGGTGTTTGTGGAGCTAAAGTGTTGTAAATTGTTAAATATGATTTCATTTTAGATCTGTTTTTAGATAATAATTTGGGCTCCTTAGGTATTTAGGCAGGTGTTTGTTATGTTATTTATTTCTTTCATATACTCTAAAAAATTAATAATTTAGATTATAGTGAATTAAAACTTATACTGATTAAAATTTATAAATCTGATGAAGTGCGTGTTGAAGTGCGTTATATGTGTAATAGCAAGAAATCTAAATTTGTTATTCTATATATGTACTTATAGTAGATTTGTTTCAGATAATAACTTGGGGCTCCTTCCTAGTTAATTTAGGCCAGGTGTTGAGGTATTCTCCTTGGCCACAACTGTAAAAAATTTTGTAATTTGATGTAGTGATAAAACGTAGTCAAGCTTATTTATATTGTTATATGTTTAATAGTCCAAATGAAATATAAATTGTTTTAATATGTATTCATATTAGATAGGTTTCAGATAATAATTTGGGCTCTTAGGTAATTTAGGAAGGTGTTTGAGGTATCTTGTTTGCACAACCGTAAAAAATTTATAATTTGATGTAGTGATAAAGCGTAGTCAAGTTTATTTATATTGTTATATGTGTAATAGCAAAGAAATCTAAATTTGTTATAAAATGTATTTATCCTAGATAATTTAAAGTTAATTATTTGGGCTTCTAGTTAATTTAGGAAGGTGTTTGAGGTGTCTCCATTGCACATCCGTAAAAAAGTAATAATTTGATTTAGTGATAAAGCGAAATCCAACTTATCTATATTGTTATATGTGTTATAGCAAAGAAATTTTAATTATTATAATATGTATTCATGTTAGATCGGTTTCATATAATAATTTTGGCTCCTAGGTAACTAAGGCAGGTGTTCGAGTTTTTCTCTTTACACAACCGTAAAAAATTTACAATTTGATGTAGTGATAAAGCGTAATCAAGCCTATTTATATTGTTATATGTGTAATAGCAAAGAAATCTAGATTTGTTATAGTATGTATTCATGTTAGATCATTTTCAATTAATAATTTGGGTTCCTAGGTAATTTTGGCTGGTGTTTGAGGTATCTCCTTTACACATCCGTAAGAAATTGACAATTTGATGTATTGATAAAGTGTAGTCAATCTTTTTTATATTGTTAAATGATTAATAACAAAGAAATCGAAAATTGTTATAATATGTATTCATGTTAGATCGGTTTCAGATAATAATTTGGTAATAATTTGGACTCCTAGGTAATTTAGGCAGGTGTTTGCTGTTATATCCTTTGCAAAGCCGAGTTAAAAAAATTTTAAAATTTGATTAGCTGATAAAACGATGTCAAGCCTAATATATTTTGTTTATCTCAGTAATAACAACGAAATCTATATTTGTTAAAATATGTATTCATATTAGATCGGTTTCAGAAAATACTTTATGCTCCTAGGTAATTTAGGCAGGTGTTTGAGGTTTCTCCTTTGCACAACCGTAAAAGATTTACAACTTGATGATGTAGTGATAAAGCGTAGTCAAGCTTATTTATTATTGTTACATGAGTAATAACAATGAAATCTAATAAACTTTTATAATATGTATTCATGTTTATCTATCGGGTTCAGATAATAATTTGGGCTCCTAAGATAATTTTGGCAGATGTTTGAGGTATTCTCATTACACAACCGTAACGTATTTACACATTAAAGTAGTTATAAAACGTAGTCAAGCTTATTTTTATTGTTACATGTGTAACAGCAAATAAATCTAAATTTGTTTTAATATGTATTCATGTTAGATCGGTTGCAGATAAAAATTTGGGCTCCTAGTTAATTTAGGCAAGTATTTTAGATATTATCTTTACAAAACAGGAAAACATTTACAATTTAACGCTAATAATGTGGGGTTTTAGGTAATTTAGTCAGGTGTTTGAGGTATCTCCTTTTCACAGCCGTAAAAAATTTAAAATTTGATGTAGTGATAAAGCGAAGTCCGGCTTATTTATATTGTTATATGTGTAAAAGCAAAGAAATATAAATTTTTTATAATATGTATTCATGTTAGATAATAAATTGGGCTCCTAGGTAATTAAGGCAGGTGTTTGAGGTATTCTCTTTACACAACCGTAAAACATTTACAATTTGATTTAGTGATAAAGCGTAGTAAAGTTTATTTATATTGTTATATGTGTAATAGCAATGAAATCTAAATTTGTTATAATAATTATTCATGTAAGATCATTTTCAGTTAATAATTGGGCTCCTAGGTAATTTATTCAGATGTTTGAGGTATTTCCTTTGCACAACCGAAAGAAATAGACAGTTTAATGTAGTGATAAAGCGTAGTCAAGCTTATTTATATTGTAATATGTGTAATAGCAATGAAATCTAAATTTTTATAGTATGTATTTCATATTTAGCATCGGTTTCAGATAATTAATTTCGGCTCCTAGCTAATTTAGGCAGGTGTTTGGGGTATTCTAATTACACAACCGTAAAATATTTAAACATTGATGTAGTGATAAAGCGTAGTCAAGCTTTATGATATTGTTACATGTGTAATAGCAAAGAAATCTAAATTTGTTATATGTATTTATCTCAGATTATTATAAGTTAATAATTTGGGCTTTTAGGTAATTTAGGCAGGTGTTTGAAGTATTTCCTTTGCACAACTGTAAAAAGGTTACAACTTTACGTAGTGATAAAGCGTAGTCAAGCTTTATTTATATTTTTTT
>JABUQX010122796.1:12500-15936 GCA_015478945.1 Trachelipus rathkii | reverse complement strand
ATACGTTAAATAATACTCAATATAAATTATAGATTTAATCACCAATATTTCTCAAAATGTTGAAATTTAGGAAAAATCGTAAAAAATAAACTTTATAAGAGTTATTACTTAATATATTATTCATATGGTAGAAATTTTAAGAAAAAAAGGCGTCAATTTTAAGAATGTTAAAATTTTTTATTAAAAACAGGTTTTCACAATACTAAAATTTCGTAGAATAATATTTGGTTAATTAAATCTATAAAAAAACAAATTAATTGAAATTTCATTAAAAATTCAATTTAAGACACTTAAAATATAATTAATAAAATTGCCTTTCTGCTTATGAAATTATGTCAACAAATGTTTCCAATGTAATAACACATTTATTATTTTTTATCCTAAAATGCCTGAAAATACCGTTATAAAACTCATATTAATAGTAAGATTTAACCAATATTAATTTATCAATATTGATTAAGAAATTTAGGAAAAATCGTACTTAATAAGAGTTCTAAAATGTAAATGTGAAAAATTGTAAGCAAAAGTTAAATTAATGAATAAATGTTACTTTGTAATCGGAGAGAGAGTTATCTATAATGAGTCTTTTAATGTCTTAGTTATACTATATGCTATGCCTTGGAAACTAACACTATACATAGAGTACTATGTATAGTACTTTGGTGTCTCCTATGGTACTATATAAAAAATATTGTTAGTGTATAGATTTCTTTGCATTATATAGTAACTTCGACTAAATTAAAGTACACCTAAAGTTGCTTATAATTCAATATCTAATATTTATTTCGTCTTCTTGTTGTTCTTATTTATATAAGATATACACCTGCATTAGCATTCAATTTTGAACTTTATTATTTATTTTATAGAAACGTTCTGGAAAATTATATATTTAGGATTTTATAATAATTAAATCTATTTTATATATAAAATGATTTACCTATAAATTTAAATTTATATTTTACAATTTAGAATTTAGGAAAAATTACGTAACTTTTATTATGAATGATACTAGTTATAATTAATTTGATTAATATAGTTGAATAATAATTATTTATAAAAGATATATAATTAGCTATATTGATGGAGGATTTCATTCCGGGGTCGTGAGGGGCATGAGTGCTCTCTCTCCGGGTAAAAAACCAATGGTATTTAATCCTAATTAAAGATTTTAAAGGAAAGGACATTTTGTTCCTATTATAATCTTTATTATTTTATAATTTTAAAAACAAACTTTTCTTTCACATTTTTTTTTAACAGCGTTTTGAATTTAAAGATATGCGGTTTTTAAACTTATTATTAATTTATCGACTGTTGTTAGTTAGGCTAGTGGTAGACTTGCCATACCGTGGCGTAGCTTAACTCGTAGAGATACTGACGCATATTTTCTTAAGATAAACAGAAAGAATATGTTTATTAGATTTTCCTCCAAGAGATGCAATTATATAACAAACACAGTGCCGATTTAGGTTTGGGGGGCCTAAGCTATTGAAGGCTAATGGGCCCCTATATATATATATAATATATATATATATATGTTTACATATATATATATATATATATATTTATATATATATATATATTTTAAATAATAATAATAACAAAAAAATAAATTTTAAATAATATAATATATTATATTATATATTATATATATATTTATATATATTATATTATATATATTATTATATATATATATATTATATACTATATTATATATATATTATATAAATTATATATATATATATATATATATATATATATATATATATATATATATATATCATATATATATAGATATATATATATATATATATATTGGGGAGAGTTTGACCTTCCAAGAATTCGCAAATATGATCTACATTAAAATATTCTTTTTCTTGCCTTTGACAAAGCAAAGTCACCGATGATGTCATCAAATAATAAACTTCGTAGCTTGTCACTTTCTATGCATATGAGGCTCAGGTAACATAATTTAGTTTGAGACATTGTTGTTCTAAATTCATTTTTTATCCTCGTCATGAGAAAAGGATCTTTCTCCACGGCAATTTGTAATCATCATACAAAGGAACATTCTCAGAATTGATTCTACATTAGGGAATGCTGATTGGACATGATCATTAAATATTATGTCGTACAGATCCTGATGTGTCAGATTATCATGTTCATGGTTTTGACAATGTTTAACATATTTATGAAAATGCTTGAGTTCTCCAGCAAAGTTCATGTCCACATCTTCAGGATATGTTTGATTTAATGCATTAACTCCTTCTCGAATCTCTTCTTCTGTAGCATCTAATTTTGTTAAAAAGGAAAATCTTTTTGCAGCATCATTGTATACTGATGCTCTTTGTGCCAAATTTGATTCTAATGCATTTATCACAGGTATAAATGGTTTGATTCTGAACTTGTCTCTTGGCGAAAGATTCTCAAAAGCATCATCTTCGCATATAAGCCTCCTTTTAGATCTGCTTTTCTTATAATCAACATCAGCCAATTTGTCCTTTGCTTGTTTTTCAAAATAATCAAATAGAATTCTGGAACCTTTAACAAAATCCGAAAGTAGCATATAATTTACTACATACATTTAGGCTAATTTTTGGGTCTTGCAGTGACTGACTAACCTTGTGAAATTCATCCAGCAAATAACCCCACAAATATAACATTATCATAAATTCTAGTTCCTCCATTTTATTCAAAATGTTTTTGGCTTGAGTTCTTGTTCACCCTTCTCTGTGGCATCAATATACAACTGAAGCAATGCAGAAAATATTTCGTCGTAACTGTCAAGTATTGCAGTTGTGGCCCTTGAATGAGCTTCCCATCTAGTCTTTGACAAAGACTTTGGAACTTTTGAATGATCTTTGAAGAATGACAACAGCACTGCCCATCTATGTGTAGAAGCTGAAAAGAAATTATATATTTCTTGAACAATTCCAAAAACGTTTACCGCATCTAAGCAGCAGTTAACTGCTGCTCTACCAACAAGATTCAACGAATGACCTGCACATGGGATATATATATATATATATATATATATATATATATATATATATATATATATAATATATATATAATATATATATATATATAATATATATATATATATATATATATATATATATATATAATATTATAAATTAATAATTTTAAATTTAATAATATTATTTTATATATATTTAAGAAATATATATATATATATATCTATATATATATATATACTATAAAATCCAATCCTCGACACCCACCCCCCCTATATATATATATATATATATATATATATAATATATATATAATATATTATATATTAGCAAGCTTATTATTTTTTAATACATTTCTGCATACCTTATATTTGCCAGACATTGGCAGCATTATCGTATGACTGGCCTCAACACTTACTAAAATCTATTTCACATTCATTTGTAAGGTAATCATGCACCAT
>JABUQX010122796.1:0-7500 GCA_015478945.1 Trachelipus rathkii | reverse complement strand
CATTATACTCGATGTTTGATGTTGTTTAATTTTCATGTTGGTCATTTTTTACATATTTATCTGATATTCTTTGTTAATTTTTTTTTTTTTGTGGTGTTTTTGTTTGCTTGGTTCAAAAAAAAATTTCTAATTGTTCCTGTACCTATGTTTCTGACGATGTTCTTTTGTTTTGAAGGATGTAATTTGGTTGGTTGTAACTTTTGGGTTCTTGATTTGCACATTTATAACTACAAATGTATTTTACGAGTGTTATTATAGTTCTTCTTATATAATTCTTTTGTTAATAACCCTTGATTAATGTGTAGGTATAACGAAAGTAGTCTTTGTAGTTTACTCTATTTCATTTTTTCGCTTCACTTGACTGTTATCATAAATAACAATTTTATACTAATAATTTCTATATATAAATATATAATTCAGTATATATATATATATTACTATATAGGTATATATATATATATATATAATAGTATTATATATATATATATATATATATATATATATACATATATATTTCATCATCATCAGATGTTTTTACATTGGTAGGCAAGATATATATATAATATATAATTATTATAGTATATTATAGTACATATATATATTATATATATATATTATATAAGTTATATATATATATTATAATATAGAATATATATATAGTATATAATATATATCTTATTATAATATAATATATAATATAATACTATATATTAATTATATATATATTATATTATATATATCTATATATATATATATATATTAGTATATATTAATATATATTAATATTAATATTTACCTGTTTTTACGTGACTTTGCTTTATAAACCTGTGGATTTACTTGTATTGGAAGACTATCAGTTTTCTTCTCTTTTTGTAGAATGTACCGTATTGCTTCATCATACAGAATTTCTTTTTCGCATGATGAGACTAGTAGCTCTTTTTCAATTTACATCCTTGCCAAATCATTTAATCTTTCATCGCTCATCGTGGTTCTCAGATAAGATTTAATTCTTTTAAGGCAAGAAAAAGATCTCTCAACACTGCTGGAGGTTACAGAAAGAATTTGACATCAATGTAGCTAGACGAAACACCTGATCAAATGAACTACTGATATCAAGTTCTTTAATTTTTTTAAGGAGAATATTTTGGCTTACATTTAGCTCATCGCTATTCCATAAAACTTTTTGTTCACTACACAGCTTTTCTTTTTCAAAAATGGGGTAGCTCTCTATTAATGAATTTATAAGAATATTCGGAAATCGTCGCCTATAGTTTATGAATTCATTATTATCTAAAAGTGCAAAGAAATTCAATTTGTCAAAATCGTTAAAACTTGTTTATATTTGTAACGCCACATCCTCCAGAACTCTATAAAACAAGCCTTTCCATTTATTCTTGTCATAACCTCTCTTATCTTTTGGTCGCCGCAATTTTAACAGCTCTTTGTAAACAGAGCCCAAAAGCTCATCCTGACCTAAGGTTAGATAATTTTACAGATACTCTCCATTATAATATTTATTTGTTGTCAGGTATGATTCTGAGTGCTTTGCTTGGAGATAACTAAATAAAAAATCCACGTATATATCAAAGCATTGGAACTTTATAAACACAATAAGGAAATACCGAAACGAAAATTCCCGAAGTCAACATTTTAAGAAGCCATTTCAGAGCCGTAACTGCTTCATAGTCGTTGATGACCATTTCAAGATAACGGCATCAAAAACTTTCGATAAGAGCTTCGTACAATTTCTAAAATTACACTAACCGCGCGCTCTTTGAAATTCCATCGAGTTTCTGATGGAGCAATAGGTTTTTTTAAAGTTTCCGCCCAGATTTGATTTCTTATAAGTTTCCTGTAATAATGTCATCCGTTTGGGCGATTTACTAAAAAACGCATGAAATGAATTCAAATGAGAAAAAATCGCTTTACTTCAGGTATCTTTGTTCCGTTTAGCAAAATTAATTGCAGTCTGTGAGCATAACAGTGAGTAAAAAAGCTTCCTGTGGATATATTGCCATAATTCCTTGTTGTTTCAACTCCTAGAAATATCGCCCGACATGCTGATGCTCCATCGTAGTGGTTGTCACTACATTTTGATCGTGCTAATGCCTTAAAATTTTCCACGTACTTTAGAAAACTAATATTTTGTAATAGCTTCAGCTTCCTCTGATCTTCAGACACTGGAAAGAAAACATAAATTTTCTTGGAAAATGTCGCTAACTTCTCGTCACAAACGCAATATTGATAGATGATTCAGCTACAGATTTTATGCCATTGTTATCGTTCCCGTTGTAATTGAAGAAAAACATAGAATTGTTTTTTCTGTTGTAATATTGATCATTGAGGACTTTACTATCACAAGATGAATTAGAGTCAATTCTGATAACAGGTGATGTACCTTGGAAAGGATCCAGGGAGAGTGAACACCATCCTTAAAGCCTACATTGTACTTATTTAGGAGAGAAAAAGTCAACATAATTACCCTTTATTCTAAAGAAGAGGGAAACTTCATTGGTGTCCTCTGACATGACAATATGTTGTTTACAAGAAAATTCACAGTCTATTAGCTTTCATAATCTGGGACGATTTTAAGTCAAACTTCTTCTCGTTAGCTTTTTTTAATAAGCGGTTTTATAGATTCACTAAAGCCTGATCAAATATTCGTATTTCTCCAAAATTACTATATTTAAGGTAAAATTCTAAATGTCTCAGAAGATGGCTTCATCGTTTTTTTGCATGCTGTAACTCAAATTTTTCATATAAGAAAACCTTCTTTTCCCCAAGCGTCTTTGACTGAATTATTTGCTAAAAATTAAACATGGCCAGCAATATAACTTTTGTCTTATAGGACCGTCCCCCGTTAAACCTTATTTTTTTTTTGGAACACATTCATGTACAGAAACTCTCGGATTTTGCATTTTTCGCTTTATTAATTATCTGCAGCATATTTGATTGTTGGCTCTTGCCATTTTTTTATTTGAATTTGTTCTCAATAACAAGATTTCTAAAGTTTTGTTTTAGCAAATAATGCGCACTTCACTTCCATCTTAACATCTAATGTTAATACTACTCCAAAAACAATTCTGAATTATAAACACACGTATCTATTGAATAATTCAAAACAGGACAGAAAGGCAAAACAAAAAAAAAAAAAAAAAAAAAACAAGCACGTTCCGATAGTTTGAAAAATCCGATCGACTCTAACAGTGCACGAATTTGCTTCTATTCCTGCTCTCATCCCTCTTCTCTCGTCTCTCTCTTCTCTTCTTCTCTCTCTCTTTATATCTTATATATATATATATAATATATACATAATATTATATTATAATTTATATATTATATTATATTTACTATACTAATATAATATACTATATATAGTCATATCCTTGTGTTGTGTGCGGCGCTTTATAATAATCGGTCAATAATTGGGGGAATGGGAGGAGTCGAGCAACCTTGCACACAGTTGCATCTGCCTCTTACCCTATAATATTGTGCGACATCGCCCATGTACCTTCTCAACCAATATTTGTTTACATACTAATGCGATGAAATAAATATTCTTTAATGTAATATATAGCGTTTCATTTATTCGAGGGAATACATAAAAATAATTATATTTAAATTTGCTTTAAAGAAATATACGCACGAAACATCTTTGGAAAAGAATTGCAGCCGATTTTTACTTTTTATTTCATTAGCGGACTCTCCTGATTTTTATTATCTATGTACTATTAATTTTTTTAAAATATATACAGGGATGATAATAATAAATATATTTTTAAAAACTTTACTTTATAATTTATAGTTTTAACGTTTTACAAAAAAAATGATTTAGAGTTTATAAATCTGTCTGGCAAAAAAAGAGAGGAGTTCTTCGTTCTTCATGTAATTTTTCATTCGGTCTATATATAAAAAAAAGAAGAAAGGGATCGCCTTCCGATCGAGCAACGGTATCAGTAACATCTGGGAGTACGATTTATATCGGATGTATCTCGCACAGAATTTTTCATTAACATATCTACGTAGTACTAAAGAGCGAATAAGGAGAGCAAGCGCGGATAGATCGACCTTTTTCAATCGCGCGTCTTTAACTTTAACGACGAGCTATCGTTAGGCGTAATACTCGGGTACATAGTGACGTTTCTTCGTTACCATTTATAGGTCAAAGGTCTAAGTCAAAATTTTAAAAAAAATTTCAATTTTTTTTTCCGAGGTCGACTCTTTGGAGAGCGATTTTGATTTCGACCTTCGAGTTATAAACGGTTCCGATGAAAAGTCACTAAAGGAACGATTAATACGCTCAACGATATTCTTCGAGTAAAGAATGGATTCTAAACGGGTAAAGTCATATATTTTGGGCAATTATGAAAAGTCACTATATTACAACGACGTTTCAGAGGGAAATGGGCGTCGTGTGATATTTTTTTTGTTTAGTTACCTCTAAAAATTTATTTTCGTAGAAAACTGAATTTAATGGCGACTAAACTATAAAAAAAATTATGATATATATAGTACACTTGCCCTCGAAATAAAACTCGCATAAGGAACAAAAATTTTATTTTGCATCATCTCCCGAGAAGTAAAAAGTAACGTTATTTTGTGCCCCGATCGAAGCGTAAGAGGGGACCCTTAAGAAAGAAATGATATTCAGGTATTCGCATATCATATAATTGTTTTTCCTAAGTCTTATTAATCAATTTTCCTCATGTAATAGGTAAAAGTCATATATTTTGAGGCAATTACGGAAAATCACTATATTACAACGACGTTTCAGAGGGAAATGGGCATCGTAGCGATTTTTTTTTTATTTTTATTTACTCTAAAAATTTATTTTTCGTAGAAAACTGAATTTAATGGGACTAAACTATACAAAAATTATGATATTTATAGTACACTTGCCCTCGAAATAAAACTGCGCTTAAGGAACTAAAATTTTATTTTGATTCATCTCCGAGAAGTAAGAAAAGTACGACTATTTTGTGTCCCCGATCGAAGCGTAATAGGGAACCCTTAAGAAAGAAATGATATTCAGGTATTCGCATATCATATAATTATTTTTTCTTAGTCTTAATAATTAATTTTAATCATACGAAACCACAGTCTCACGTTTTTTTTTTTGTTTTTTTTTTAGAAAAATATTTTATTTTAGTTTCCCCTAAAAAAAATTTGTCATAGAAAATTGGTTTAAAGGAAGACTAATTTATAAAAGAAATAATATAATAGTTTAAAAAGAATTGATAACATACACGTATTATTTATATTTTTTTTTTCCTCGTTCCTAATTTTTTTAAAAGTCTTAATCGATTGTCATCATCATTTACATAAAAATATCGCTTAAAGCCTATACCTTTATTCGTGAACTTTATTGCTTTTTTCCTCAAAATACGATAGTGACGTTTCGTAATGCCCGAGACGACCATCTGAGGGGATAAATCGAGGCCGGGTTCCATCGTTGCGTCACTATATTATAATGACGTTTCTTCAGGACCCTAAAAATGACCTCAAACGATCGAACGGCAAAATTTTCACGCACGAACTATCGTTAGGCGTAATACTCGTGTACATAGTGACATTTCTTCGTTACCATTTATAAGTCGAAGGTCTAAGTCAAAATTTAAAAAAAAAATTTCAAAACTTTTTTCCGAGGTCGACTCTTTGGAGAGCGATTTTGATTTAGACCTTCGAGTTATAAACGGTTCCAATGAAACGTCACTAAAGGAACGATTAATACGCTCAACGATATTCTACGAGTAAAAAATGGATTCTAAACGGGTAAAGTCATATATTTTGGGCAATTACGAAAAGTCACTATATTACAACGACGTTTCAGAGGGAAATGGGCGTCGTGTGATATTTTTTTTGTTTAGTTACCTCAAAAAATTTATTTTCGTAGAAAACTGAATTTAATGGAGACTAAACTGTAAAAAAAATTATGATATATATAGTACACTTGCCCTCGAAATAAAACTCGCTTAAGGAACAAAAATTTTATTTTGCATCATCTCCCGAGAAGTAAAAAGTAACGTTATTTTGTGCCCCGATCGAAGCGTAAGAGGGGACCCTTAAGAAAGAAATGATATTCAGGTATTCGCATATCATATAATTGTTTTTTCTTAGTCTCAATAATCAATTTTCCTCATGTAATACTCGTGTACATAGTGACGTTTCTTCGTTACCATTTATAAGTCGAAGGTCTAAGTCAATTTTTTAAAAAATTTCAAAATTTTTTTTCAGTCATTTAGAAATATTTTGAGAGCGATTTTGATTTAGACTTTCGAGTTATAAACGGAAACGATGAAACGTAACTATTGGAACGATTAATACGCTCAACGATATTTCTACGAGTAAAAAATGGATTCTAAACGGATAAAGTCATATATTTTGGGGCACAATTACGAAATGTCACTATTTACTACTAACGACGTTTCCGAGGGAAATGGGCGTCGTGCGATGTTTTTTTTTAAATTTTTTTGTTTAGTTACTCTAAAAATCTATTTTTCGAGAAAACTGAAATTTAATGGAGACTAAACGTATAAAAACAATAATTGATATATTTAATATATGTATTATATAATATTATATATATTACTATATATATATATATACTAATATTATTATATTAATATATATATATATATAATAAGTATATGATATATATATATATATTATATATAATATATTATCATATATTATCATATATATATATATATATATATATAATTATATATATATAATACTCTTATATATATATATATAGTATATATATAACTATAATATTATATATATATATATATATATATATATAATATATATAAATATATATAGAAACTTGCCCTCGAAAAAAACTCGCTTAGGAACGAAAAATTTATTTTTTTGCATCATCTCCCGAGAAGTAAAAAGATACGTTATATTTCGTGCCCGATCGAAGCGTAAGAGGGGACCAATTTTCATCATACGAACCACAGTCTCACGTTTTTTTTTGTTTTTAGGAAAAATATTTTACTTTAGTTATCCCTAAAAAATATTTATCATAGAATTGGTTGTGTTTTAAGGAAGAACTAATATATAAAAAAATAATATAATACTTTATAAAGAATTGAAAACATATTTCTATTATTTTAATTTTTTTTTCGTTCTTAATTTTTTTTAAAAGTTATAAAAATATTCGCTTAAAGCCTATACCTTTATTCGTGAACTTTATGTTTTTTCTTTCCTCAAATTACGATAGTGACGTTTCGTAATGATGAGCGACCGTCGGAGGGGCATAAATCCGAGGCCGGGTCCCATTCGAGGTGTCACTTATATTTATAATTGACGTTTCTTCAAGGACCCTAAGAGAAATGACCGTCGAAACGAATGCGCAAACGACGAAAATTTTTTCACGCACAGAAACTATCGTTAAGCTGTAATACTTCGTCTTTGTATGATAGTCCGACTGTTTTCTTCGTTACTCTTTATAAGGTCGAACGACTAAGTGAAAAATTTTAAAATAATATTTCT
>JABUQX010122795.1:17500-20000 GCA_015478945.1 Trachelipus rathkii | reverse complement strand
CCTACAAATCTGATAGCATCTACCTCCCCCCCTGTACCACCCAAATACCATCACTATTCACTTCCCTGTAAAAATATTTAAAAAAAATTGTGGAAAAAAACGAGGTCGATGATCCCACTTGATTTTTCCAAACTATAAAACCCATTTTTTTTAATGCTGACATAATAGGGTTGGCTATCATTGGAATTTTGGCGACCGCACCGCCACCTTCTGTTCAATGCACACTGCGCTCCGCACACCACGCCCTGCACCACATCGCACCGCACCTGGTGCGTCGGCCAACACCCTACTACATAACCTACTCCCACAAGTTAGGCATTGGATGATCGCCCGCCCCCCCCCCCCAAACCCTGATTAAACTTTTCTCTTACACTCAATAAATAATAATTTCGTTTAGGAGTCAATATTATAAATTACACAATAAGCTTTATTAAAATATTACCACATACCCCACAAACACACACACACACACACACCACACACACACATTATATGATATGATTATTATATTATAGATATATATATATATCAATATATATAATATATATAATATATATAATATATATATACTATATATATATACTATACTATATATATTACTGACTCGCCCCTTCCCTAAGATAACCCGCCGCCGCAGTCGTCCTCCTCCAAAGATCGCTTAAATTTGTGATCCAGATTGCTCTGGGACAATGGTTAGCTGGACACTCTAGGAGGAAGTGAGAGACAGTCTCCGGGGGCCTGGTTGCATTTTGTGCAGATGCTTGATAGATTATTGATATGGTCTGGTTAAGTTTAAACCTGTAATTATGTAATATTGCAGTTTGGTGGTGGACCGCACATAGATTTGGTTTGCCCAAAGATGATTGGACTGTTAGAAGAAGAGAGTTTCAGATGCCATTTCTGGTGGATGTTCATTTAGTTTATTTGTTTGGTTGTCGGTTTCTTAATTAATTCAGTTAATGTGTGTATTTATTTGTTTATGTTAGAGTTTGCCCTGGTGTGCGGATTGATGTTTAGGATATTGTATTAATAAGACTGGAAAGATGGAGGTTCTTTAACCCTTGGTTAGTAGGTTGGAAAGTGCAGGTGCTATAGGTGTGAGGTGTTTGTGTTTGGCGTAGAACTGTATGGCTTATATTGTAATGTTTCTTATATGCGTTAACTATTTTTGTGTCTTCATGTAAATTGTTTGTTGTGGAGTTGTAGTATGTGACACCTGTTTATTAATTCGAGTTGCCTTGTTTGGGATAGGTTTTGACAGTTTTCCTCAATGTACTCCCTTAGGTGAATAATGGAGGTGCAAATAGGGTGACGCGTTAATTTAGTGTTGGAGGATGTATTGTTTGTAGCATAGGTGATGGATATTTGTTTATTGTAGTTAATGTCCGTGCTAGCTATGGTTCTTAGGATTTTAGTTTCTACTTGATGTATGTTATGTTTTCATATGTGTTTGTGAGTTAGGTGTGTGTGTGTTCCAGTGCTTACACCAAGAATTTTAGGGTGTTTTGTTTATTTGAGATAGCTAGCGTTCTTAAAAAGGTTTGGAGGTTTAGTAGTCAGTTGGGAGTCTGTGTTATATATATAATATATATATATATATATATATAATTATATTTATATATATATATAATATATAATAATATATAATATTATATTAATATATATATATATATATATATTATATATATAGAGGATGGGCACCCCGCATCATTAGGGTACTCGCTTAGCGCACCTCCGCACTCGAGAAAACGTAGTCGCTAGCGCTTCCTCCGCACTTATTCAGACCATCAAACCTCCGCTATTCGCAAGTCCGCACGTCCGCAGTCTCCGCTAAATGTGCGAATTCACAAAAGATTTTAATATTAATACTAAATAGTATATATATTCTTACAAAAAAATTATTTATAATATTATATGAAAAATTGACTGAATATTTACCTCCTCAATGTCGTTTTCAAAGGACAAGAGATCCTTCCATATTACCTTTCAAAAAGTATTAGGTGCTCAAAAATTAAAGAAGTTAGGGCTGACCTCTTTGCCCTCAAAATCCCCACCAATTAACTAAATATTCGCTCTAAGCCGCAGAACTAGGAGAGGTGTATTATATTTTATGAACAAGTGTCAAACAAATTCTGCACTAGCTGAAAGGGAAAGATGTCCTTGTGAGAAGAGTGCTGGTGTTAGTTCACTTCCAGCAGTCCATTACTATAAGGTCCTCACCTAAATCATTCTGCCTCCCTTCTGAAATATTTATGACCACGCTGTCCACCCATAAGAAGTCTAATTGCGTCGAAGACTTTAGTAGAATCCATGAAGCCTCGACGCCTGCAGAGTCGATGGCTATGCTAGTATATCCAGCTCGTAGCTATATAATATATATATATTATATATTAAGATTATATTATATATATATAATAATCTATATATATAATATTATATATTATATATATATAATATTATATTATATATATATATTATATAATATATATATATCACTGTA
>JABUQX010122795.1:0-12500 GCA_015478945.1 Trachelipus rathkii | reverse complement strand
TTGGGGGTTTCTGGAAGAAAGGGGAGGTATTAGAATGTGGTGCTTTTTTTTATCTTTAAAGCGATCATAAGGTATACATTGTTACCATATATATTTTTTAAGGAATTTTTATTTGTGTAATAGCAATGTGTTTAAAAACATTGTGGAGGAATCCTCTCACGAGAGATTTAATAACTCGTTGTGTGAAAATGAGTATACTGGAGAATACAGAGTGAATGTATGTTGTTGTGTGTACGTGTGTGTGTGTGTACAGGTTTATGAATGTATTGCACCTAAAGTGTGTCTTCAATAAAAAACTCTAGTTTATAACAGTTTCACCCAGAGGAGCATTATATATATATATAATATATATATATATACTATATATATATATATATTAAAATATATATATATTATATATCATATTATATATATATATATATATATATAGTATAATATTATATATATATATTTCGCTTATTATAGAAGTTTAAGAAACTTTGAAATTTTATTGTTGAATATATAATATATATTATATATATATAATATTATATATTATTATAATATATATATATATATAATATATATATATATATATATATATATATATATATATATATATATATATATATATATTATATATATATATTATATATATATATATATATATATATAATATATTAGCAGCAAAAAACGAAAAAAAATAAATAATAAACTTTTGAAAAAAATTAAAGAGCAAATATACAACCGAACTTGCTATATCTAATTCCGAGATTGATGTAATAAATATTGCGAGGAAGTACCCTGCCAGGACGTATGAAGCAAAAAACAAATAAATAAAATTAAATGTAGTTTTGTAGTCTTAATTCAGTAATTGTATGCATGCAGGGAAATCTATGTCTTCAAGTTGCCTTTGCGGCTCTTAATACCCTGAGACCATGACCCGTGAAATGGTTTGTATACTATTTAACATAAAACCCACACATAATATTTTATATTGTTGTCCCACTTGTCCTTATTACACGTTCTCTTCGCACGGCTTATCGAGTGTTCTCGTTTACGTATTGCTTAGAGAGAGAGGAGATGAGAGAGAGCGAGAGAAGAAGAGAGAGGAGAGAGATGATGAGAGAGAGAGAGAGAGGAGAGAGCAGATAAAGTTTATAGAAAACGCCCCTAAAACCGAACAACAATATGGCTTTGTCCATGAATCATGTTCCAATTAGGGCTTATCATTTTTTTTATTACTTAAGTTTTCGAAAAAATCTATTAGCATTTTTTTTATTTAAACAATGCAAAGTGAAATAAATTTAATAAATATAAAATAAATTACGTTCAAGTCAAGGCTTATGCAGGTTACGTTAGTTTACTTTAGATTATATGTTTATTTATTTTTTTTAAAGGTGTGAAGCTCTTTAATTACTATAGTTTAAATTTGATCAACACAATTTTTTATTTCACTTTTATAAAATAGTAGCTTCGTAATTCTATGCCAATCGAAATTGTATATGATGTGGAGGCAGATAAAGACATTGGTTCCAAAAAAAATATATATAGCCATGTTTGGTGAGGGGAGATTCGATGGATATCTCAACTTCAAATTTTTTTGCTAAAGGAATAAAAATTTGCTATTATTAAGTTTAGTCGATTATTCTACTAATTAGTTCTGTAAAAAATGTTTCACAAGTTCCTGCAGTGGAAATAACGTCGAGATGAATTGTTACTCGTGATGTGTTGTGGTACCACAACGGTTGTTGATTTACCTTGGCGTGGCCTTCACATCACTTGCTAGTTGGGACTAGGTAAGAACAAATCTCTATATTTATGTTCGCCTGCACTGTAGAGGGTTAGAATGAACAATATACCTGAAAAGTTTTATCTTGAGCATTTTTTTTTTGGCTATTCTTTTTGGATGGTCACGGTCTAATCTCGATTTACTTGATTGTTGTTGCAAGCATGACGGTAATAGCTCCAGAGGAAAGAAAGAAATCTTTATCTTCGCCCTGCTTATTTTTATATTTATCTAATACTATATATATATATTATATATATATATATAATATATACTAATATATATATAATATATATATTATTATATATATATATTATATATATAATATATATATATATATAGTTTAATCTGCAAGATCATTATTGGAATTTAAACTTATTTTTAAACACATAATTTTAAAAAATATCTTACTAATTTAGAAAACTTTAAAATTGTACAATATTCATAGGCGCATAACCAACATTATATCAGATATTATTTTTTTTGCTTATTATTGCTAGGCCTTATATCTTTTTTTTTATTTTATCTTTTAGCTGAAAATCATTTTAAATTCAATTAAAACATATGTTAAACTAAAAAAAAAAAAAAAAAATTAACCATTAATAATAACTGAGCAAATTTCAAAGAGAAAGGTTCTTACCATACCCTAACTCCAATCGAAAATTTTTCATTAATTTTCTACAAATTTATATATAATATATATAAAGATATTATATATATATATATATTATAATATATATAATATATTATATTATATAAATATAATATATATATAGTATATATTTATATAATATATTATCATTTACTATATATATATATATTATATATTATACTTATATATACTAAATATATATATATAGACTATATTATATATATATATAATATCATAATATTATATATATACAATACATATATATTATATATATAATTAGTATATGATATATATATATATATATATATATATTATAATTATATAATATATATATTATATATATATAATATATATATAATAATATATATATATTATTTATATATATATATTTATATACTATATATATATATATATACTATATATACTATACTATAATATACTATATATATAATATATATATAATATACCTATATATATATAGTAATATTATATATATATATATATACTTAATATATGATAAAGTCATTATTATCAGTGAGCAAGTACAATTACTGAGTAGTTAAAATTTATGATATATACCGTAAATTACTTGAGTTTAATTTAGTATATAGTTACGGACTTTATATCGTTACGTAGTCGGTTTGTGTTTTTTATTATTATTAAATTAGTTTGCTGCTGCGATAATTTGTTAACGATTTTTTGTTGCTGGGGTGGGGTGGGGTGCTGAGGGGGATGTTAGCGGAAGTGTTATTAGTAGAGGTGTGTAAGGGGTGGGGGTGCAGTTAGGATCGAGATAATTATGAGGAATGCAGGAGGAGGAGTCTTTGGGATGGGGTCCTCCGAATTTAAGACGGGATGACTCGATTAATATAATTTGGGGTATTTATTTTGTTTTTTACGTTTTTTTTTTTTAATATATTTTTTTTATATAGAATAAATTGACGCGTCCTAACCCTTATTTCACACTAATAGGTAAAAATTGGGCGGGCTGCTAGTCTTAACTCGGTTGTAAATGCGATTCCTACAAGGAAATAAAAAGCACCATTTGTAACAAGCTAAAATAGCATCGACATCTTCAAATGGTACATATTTGTGAAAAAGAAACAAAAAAAAAGCAACAATGTTAGAGTTTCTCTAACGAACTCAACAAAACTTAACTTAACAACCTTTTACTCTAAACCTAAACCTAACTTGATCCTACCTAACTTAACCTAAACTAAGCTAACCTTACACAACTTAACTTAACACCTAAGCTTAAACTTACCTAACCCAACATTAAACACTTAACTTACCAACCCTAAACTTGACCTAAACCCTAACTTAACCTTACCAACGCTAACCTAAACCTACTTAATTAACTTACACTAACTCTAGACCTCAACCTAACTTAACCTAAACCTAAACCTTACCGTACCTAACCTACACGCTTAAGCGACGGGGCTGGTAGGGGAAAATTTTGTTGATCTTCATGTCGACCATTTGGACTAGTCCCCTCGACCCTCTATTTTCAGGTAATGCATTTCCTCAGAGTGGTTGCTGTAGCTGGACAGGATAGTGCAGCCGGAAGTTGGATTCGGAACAGAATTTTTTTTTCTTTTTTGGAGGCTTGAGCAGAAGTTCGGATCATAAACATAAAATTAAGTATAAATAAAAGGGTTCAGTGCCGGAGCTACCTTTTTATATCAATGGATCCGGGACTGACCCGCGCTGAGCCGGAAAGCCGGATTTTTTAAATGTGGACACCGGCCAAAAAAAACTACCGGTTTCGCAACCAGAGTTATTGGTGTATTCAGAAACTCATTGCCTGTGGTTGATGTGTTTGTGCGCGCGCGTGACATGTGTGTACGTGATGGTGAAGCGGATGTTGTTTATCTGACAAAGTTTGTTTTTTAATCTTATTAATAAAATTTAAACTATATGATTCAATTACTCTTGGCTTGTTTTTTACATCCTCATCCGCAATACTACGTCGGTCAAACCGGAATCCGCAAAGTTTTTGAGGTTGAATACCGATCGCCGAAGTAGATCAAAGCTGCGAGCCGTTGAAAACAAAGGATTTAGATTAGGTCTTGAGGCCAACGCACCGGTATGCGGTGCGTGCGCATTGCGAATGCGGGTCCGTTTAGCGCTCTTTTGGTGTGTGCCGGTGCGGAAATTTCGGTAAATCGAACCAACCATTTAATAGTATATATATATATATATATATATAATATATAATATATATATATTAATAATAATATATATACTATAATATATATATATATATAATATATATAATATACTTAATTATATATATATCTATATATATATATATATAATATATATTATTTAGAAAATTTCTGCCCTCAGGCTGTACCACTAGTGTCATCTCGCACACATTTACACTTCTGAAGGTCTGGAACAAACTTTTTTTTTAACACTTCCTATGACAAACTTCCTCAGAGTTCATAGTTGGCACCTTGGTTAGAAACGATCTAGGTGGTCGTGAACTCTGCCCTATCCCCCCCCTAACATCTGTGGAGTCACCAATGGCTTTACCCACACGAGATATCTAAAGAAGAAGCGTATCGTTTATCTTGAACCAGGGGTAGCGGAAGTCGGATCTTGAAGCCCCAAGTCGAGCGGTGGAAGCCGGAGCCAAAATGTTATTTTTCATTTTAATAAAAATTCTTTTATTTATTATTAAAATGATTTTCCGGAGTGGGACAATTTTAAAAAAGAGGCGGGGCGGAGCGAGTTTGAAATGATGGAGTCAGAGCGATGCAGGGGATAAAAATCCAGTCCATTTATGTTTTTTTTTGATAATTTTTAAAAATGTGGTTGTAAGACTTATCTGCTGGCTATTTAAACGTATCGAAATCATGACGTATGATCATTCATAATAGAATTATCTATCGGCGCGTTTTTATTTTTCTTCTTCATTTATAATAATCTCATTATAAAAGTACTTAAAAATTTTATTAACCTCTTTATACCAACACTTTTTATACATATTAATATTAAACCGAGAGCGATGTAAAATATATATAATAAAAAAAAAATATGATAAATAATTATGATATAGATATTATTACATCACTGTGGACTAGTTTGAGGTTACCGAAACGATCCAACAATGAGATATATGACCGTCCGGTTACGAGGATACGAAAAGAACGATATGATGTCAGTCAGCGAAACGAGATGTAATTCCACGATAAAACTACCTTCTCTAAAAAATTATATTCTCATCTCTCCTCTCTCTCTCTCTCTCTCTTCTCTCTCATCTCTCTCCTTCTCTTCTCTACTCTCCATTATTGATTGCATATTAGCCCCCATGCAACAGAATGACAATATCTCTAGAGAGTGATAGATTTTGGAATGATCGTTTCAAAGTGTGCGAAAAATTATAATTACAGCACACTGGCCTGGCTATTAACGAGAGTTGGCTACATATATATGCAACAAGATGTAATTGTTGATCGGTAGTATTAGTAGTCATGATAATAGTGGTAGTGGTAGTTAGTAGTCCGTCGAATAATAGATCTTGAGTTCATTTTACCTTTTTTATTATAGATATTTATAATCTTCGTTTGTTTTCTTTAGTCATCTAAGGACAGCAAAATATTTGTACATTTTTTGTTAAAATTGTGCATGAGAGATTGATTGAAATACAGACATTTTGAGAAATAGAAGAGGAGAGAGAAGAGAGACGAGAGAGAGCTTATTATGTATAACTGTAATGTCATGTTCTGTGTGTGATGTGTGTTCTAAGAGTGTACACGGCTGAATATTTTTTTATATTCTTCAGTAGACAAACCTCTCAAGAGCCTAGGTGCCCTTACCCCCCCAATCCTCCCACCTTTCTTGTCCGATTCTCTGTTTCATTTCCTTCAAAAGTGGGGTAGTCTCCTCTCTACTCTCTCTCTCTCTCTCTCTACTCTCTCTCCTTCTCATCTCTTCTCTCTCTCTCTCTCTCTCTCTCTCTCTCGTCTCTCTCTCTCTCTCACACACACCCACATCGCGAATGGGCGTCTGAAATATTGCCAAATTCACGCTACCGTGAAGATGATGGTGATAATCCGTGTTTGTGTCGGACGGGACGCCCGTTTTAGATTCGCGCGAAAACGCAGGCAGCACAGGCCATTTTCGCTCGCTCGGTCGCCATGCCACTTCATTTTATTGCACTAGATTATACAGTAGTGCATTCAACTAAACGTGGCACACGTTCGGAATCACTTTCGCTTCATTATCACTGCGACAGTTTTGATTAGTTCAAAGCTCCAGTGAGGGTTAGCAAATTGAATGGCGGGGAATGGCGGGCTTAGGGAGGACATTGCAACGAGGGAGTATATTTACGGGAATGGGGCGGGAGAGGGGGGGGCTTGAACGGGGATCTTGAAACTTTATAAGAATGAATAGCAGGAAAAGATGAATGTCTTAAAATATATACTAATTAATATATATATTATATATATATATATATATATTTTATATATATTATATTATATAATATATATATATATATTATAATTATATATAATATATTAAATATATATATATATATATAGTCGTTCCAGACATTGCGCGATTCCTAATCCGGCGGAACACCACGTCAATATATATATATATATATATATATATATATATAATATATATATATATATAGCTATATATATATATATATATATAATAAATATAATATATTTATTATATATATATACTATTATATATAATATTATATAATAATT
Organism: Trachelipus rathkii; assembly: GCA_015478945.1. Classification (NCBI taxonomy): domain Eukaryota; kingdom Metazoa; phylum Arthropoda; class Malacostraca; order Isopoda; family Trachelipodidae; genus Trachelipus; species Trachelipus rathkii. Next base: position 5,350 of record JABUQX010122795.1, on the reverse strand, counting down.
TATATAAGTTATTATTGATTATTTTTATTATATAATATTAATAGTTTATTGTTGTTTAATAATTTTTAATGATTCAAAGTAATTCCGTGCAGCTTACGTTCTGACTGTGTGACCTGACCTCCCCCTCTCAACTCCCCCCTCCCCCCTATTTCATCGTTTCCACAAGTGCCGGGCAGTCTCGGCATGCGGCGTATCTTTTGTTTATACAAAGAAAAGTTTCTTTAACAACACAATGGCTATATACATGATTAATGATACCATAATGGCCTCTTTAGAGAAATTAGGAATCATATTCTCCTGGGATGGCATGTGTTACGTGTGTGTTGTGTGTCTCATGGTTCATTTTTTGTTTGGATATAAGCACTACGAATTTGCTGGTCGGGGATGGTAGGTAATATTTTATATATATCCATCTTAAAAATTACATTAAAACTTTCCTGATGTTTACCTTTTTATTTAATGCATTATAGTTTTTATTGGTGTACTCTCAAAGGACTTAAACGACATTAAATTTTTGTTTTTATATTATTAACACCATTATTATTATTATTATTATTATCATTATTGAATAATTGTTTCACTATCCATTTGAATGCTCACAACTGTACAGAGTTGCAAGGAATTTTTATTATTATTATTAATTTTTATTTTTATTTTTTATATTATTATTATTATTATTATTATTATTATTATTTTTATATAATCTATTCTAAATATAATAATCGTTTATTATATATTAATATTATTATTATTTATTTATCATTATTTATTAATATAATTAATTATTATTATTTATTATTATTATTCTTGATGATTATTATTATTTATTATTATTATATTAATTATTATCTATTAATTATTATTGATATTATTTCATTATTGATTAATTTATTTTATTATTTTAATTCATTTTTATTTTAATAAATTATTTAATGTTTCTTTTTTTATATATTGTATTTATTATTATTTTATTATTAATTATATCAATATATTTTATATATATATTTTATATATATATATTCTTTTCTTCTTCTTCTTCTCTCTTCTTCTCTCTTCTTCTTCTTCTTATTATTCTTCTCTTCTTTCTTCTAGCTTCTTCTTTTCTTCTTCTTCTATCTTTTTTTCTTCTTTCTTCTTTCTTCTATCTTCTTCTTCTATTACTTCTTCTTCTTCTTCTTCTCTCTTTTTCTTGTGTATTATTATTATTATTAATTATTATATATTTATTATATATTATTATGTATTATATATAATATTATATTCTTCTCTATAATTATTTTATTATTTTATTATTATTATTATATATATTATTTGATTGTTGACTGGTTTTGTCTCCCTGTTTTTCTTACTGACGCTAGGAACTCTAATCAACCGCTGTCATCATGGCGAGAAGCAAGGACTCGACTTGTACGAGCTCTACATCGGGTGGTGACAGGCGATGGCGGACTCGTCGAGTTCGCATTAACAGAAACTCGGCAGGAGATTATCGAAGGAGCTCAAAAATTCCATATTCTATACAAGCGCCGCTTCTCACTCATCACAGTTAGGTTTTTTTTTTTTTTTCGTATTTTTTTTTGTTTTGTTTTTAAAGTCTCAGTTCTCATGCGGGCATAGACCTTTTTGTAAGGTAATTGCTACCTAGGTCTGACTAGGATTGAACCAAGACATATTTGACATTTAGACGCCCGGTCAATCTTTGTTGAGCGCGGTGAGAGGAACTCATTCACCTTCGTTCAGCGGGTAATATTGTAAGTAGTCCAATGTACTTAATATATACATATACTATATATAATTAATATATAATTATATATATATATATATTATATATATATATATTATATATATATAACTATACTATATATATATACATATATATATATATATATTATATAGATATATATAATATACATATATAATATATAATTATATATATATCATATATATTATTAATAATAATATTATATTAATATACATATATCATAGCAGGCATTTATTTCAATTTCTCACCATTGCTTTACGTATCGCGTATACGCCGGAATTATCCCCGGAGCTCTCTACTTAAACCTTACAATCTTTATCCGTTTATCTCCATTAAAATTATGGAAAGTACGAAAATGTCATCACTCAACAATCGGATTCAATTGATATCCGGACCCATAAAGCTGACATCCGGTTACATTAATATTAATAGCTCTCGTTCGAAACAGTTATCGGTTTTTTGATCCAGGTTGTTTTCTGTACATCCGATAATTGTACTTCTCTCTCTCATCTCTCTCTCTCTCTCTCTCTCTCTCTCTCTCTCTCTCTCTCTCTCTCTCTCCTCTCTCTCTCTCTTCTCTCTCTGTTTCTCTCTCTTCTCTCTCTCCTCTCTCTGCTCTCTATCTCTTCATCTTCTCTCTATCACCACACACATATATATATAATATAATATTATATATGATATATACTATGTAACATCTATATAATATATATTTATATATATATATTATATACTATTACTAGTATATATAATAGCTATCCCTCCTACTACTCCACTGCCTTACTTTGCTGTGATGTTTTTGCGAACTTGTTCCCCTTATTTTATTGTATTTATATTGATTATAATTGTTTAATTACATTATTGTTTTCTATGTACTTATATACATTGAACGGACACGTTGTCCCACTTGCATGTCCCCCTCCCCCCCCGGCTCAACGTCACGTCTCCAATGAAACCCCCCCCACAACAGGGTTCACCACACCGCCTAACACTCGTGTCCATTTCAGATCACCTCGTATTTCTCCATTGGGTCATGTTCAATTGCTTTAATTATTATATAGTATATATTAATATATATTTATTATATATATATATATAATATATTATTATATATTATATATATATATATTACTATATAGTATATATATATATAATACTATATATATATATAGTATATATCAGAGGTGGGCACCTCATTTAGGGTAGTCCGCTATAGCGCAACTCCGCACCTCAAGAAAACGTAGTCCGCTAGCGCTCCTACGCACCTATTCAGACCATCAAACATTCCGCTATCGCAAGTCCGCACGTCCGCACCGTCTCCCGGCTAATAATGTAGGACTCTCACAAAAGATATCAATATTAAAGACTAAATAGTTTATATCTTACAAAAATTATTTTAATATTATATGAAAATCTTGATAGAATATTTACAAAATCTCCAAGATTTTCCTCTCCTCCTCAAGGTCTTCTTCAAAGACGCAGGAGTCCATATTACTTTCAAAAAAGATTAGGTTGTCAAAATTCGAAGCAGTTAAAGGCTGAACTCTTTGCCCTCGAAAATATCGCCCACCAATACTAAATTTCGCTCAAGCCCACAAGAATAGGAGAGGATGTATTATAATTATATTAATGAACAGTATTCAACAAATTCTAGCTATGCTGAAAAGGGAAGAATTGTCCTTGGTGAGAAAGGCAGGTGCTCATCTGGTGTTAGTTTCATTCCAGCAGCTCCATTTGCTAATTAAGGTCCTAACACTAAATAATAATGTCTGCTCCCCATCTGAAATATTTTCGTACTGAACCCTGTAGTGATTCCACCTCACTAAAGAAAGGATCTATTTGTCAAACTTTTAAATAGAGATCATTTGAAAGCTCGAACGCCTGAAAAGTAGATGCTTCATTGCTACGTATCAGTCAGGTAGCATATATAATACTATATAATACTTAATTATACATTAATATATATATGTATATAATTATATATATATATATAATTATATATACTATATAATATATTTATATACTATATATATAATATTATATATATATATATATTATATATAGTGGATATATAATCAATTATTTCTGAAGTACAACACTGATATATTATATATATACTATATATAATATATATATATAATTTATATATCTTATATATATATAATTAATATATATATATATATAATTATATATAATATATATATATATATATATATTTGGTTTTTACACAGAATTGATTTAGATATTGGCTAGTATTTTGTGTATAATAATAATTAAAGTTATAGATTTCAGAGTTTAATAGCCATTCAGTCTATAAAATTAATTTAAATGTTATTTATGCTATAATAGGTACCTTTAAGGAGGTTGAGATTGTTTTGGGAAGTTTAAATTATTAGAAGACAATACAGTCTGTAGCACTAAAGATAATTAGTTAATTAAACTTAAAATAAAAATTATTTTCTTTATCTCATAACCAATAAGACATTCTATAATAAGTCAAATGTATACTTTCATTTTAAAAAAAGGTGGGAACAAAAGGCGGAAATATTTTTGATCCCGCACGTGCAAGTCCGCTAATTTCCTGACGTCCCCGCACCTCCGCTAGTCCGGCACCAGTATTTGGGATAGTCCGTCGCCCGGGCGACTAAGCCCGGGAACTAGCGGACTATAAGGCGGAAGTGGCCCCACCCTTGTATTATATATATTTTTTATATATATATAATATATATATATATATATATATGTATATATATGTATAATATATATATATAATATACTATATATATAATTATTACCAATATATAACTAACTAACTAACTATATAAATATATATGATATATATATTATATATATACTATATATTATACTATACTATATACGATATATATATATATTATATATATATAATTATATATTATATATATAATTACCACCCTTTCTCTAAATGGACTGGAGTGACACCCCCGAGATCTAAAATTATTAACCCCTTTATGGGCGAGGTAATATATATATATATATACTATTATATTAAATATATATATATATATACTAATATATATATATTATAATATATATTTATAATATATATATATATATATATATATATATTAAATATATATAAATTATTAATTATTAATATATATAATATATATATATATAATATAATTTAATTTCTACTATTAATATACTATATATATAATCAATAGTCATAAAGGTCTTATTAAATATAACTAGACAATCTCTTAATATAATTATAAATGTAATAACTATATACTTTTAATTTTTAAATAACTTTTTTTAACTATCATTATTATATAAATTATCATTTAATATTAAGTATATTATATATTATATATTATAGAATCATATACTTTACTAATTATAATTTAATTGAGTAGATATTAATTATACTATATAATACTACCTAAATCTCGTATTAAGTTTACCATCTACCTATTATCTTTATATATTAATCTAATCACTAAATTCGTATCGTGTATGATTATTTGTCCATCATCCTATTTTGCCGCCGTCGTGTGTCATATGATTCCTATACTCATATTCTATCCTCTAATCTTACTTTATCTCTCT